>JAQGCN010000575.1:0-18271 GCA_034699725.1 Friesea truncata
GAGTAAGCGGTAAGGGAGAGTAAAAAGTGGGTCTACACAAAGAACAGAATTTCAACCCTTATTCTGGTAGGTAGAATACTGAACATAATATAACAATAAAGTCAAACACAATAAATTCAAGTGTTGTATAATAATTAAAATGAGAGTCTGAGATTTGGATTTTTACTACATAATAAAAAATAAATTTATATTTAACTATCCTTATCCTCCAAATACCATAGACAATGAATTGAAATTAAAATTGAATAGAGTTTAAGCTTAAGAATCCTGTTCGACGATGCTTGTAACTAGGAGAGAGTCAGGAGGAGTATTACGTTATACGTTACTTTTCAATAACATATGAGAGAGGCGATTGCACGTTTTACGGGAAATATCCCAACCTGTTAAAGATCGGGTACAAACTCATATGTATATAAGAATGAAAGAAAGGGAAATAAGGATATTGTCCAAAGTAAAATAAAAAGGACTCTTTTATCTATTTTAATTTTGTCCAAAGTAAAACAAATAAAATAAAATTTACTTATTCCATCAAATGCATGTTTAAGAATTTAAAGACTTTTTTCTCTTAATAACTAATGATTTATAATTGGGGTAAGTAATGTGATAATTTAATTATTATTCCGTGTAATACTAAAAAATGACTCTACTAATTAATACCAATTATTATGAATAATTAAATTAAAAAATTTAAAACATGGTTCAATTAAAATAAAGATTGAGATAAATATAAATCTACCTAAAAATTCATGAAACCTACCTAAACTTTTAACCTAACTTAACATTGTTCTTATGAAAAAGTTTAGGTAGGTTTCATGAATTTTTCTTCTAATAATAATATTCTAATAAGCTAAATTTATTATTATATTATATTATAATAATTGGATTATTATTATAATTATTTATTATTTAAACAACAATTTGGAATAAAATCTCTCTTCAAAATAGCGAAATGCTCCATCCGGCCCTCGGTAAGTTATTTCTTGGTTCATAAATCTATTTAAAATTATATAATTATGTTAATATTATCTTTTTATATTTCAGTTCCTCAACCTTTTATAGCTGATGATAAATTAATTCAAAAACGTAGAAACTATAAAGCTAATGTTGTACAAGAAGAAAATGTAGCAAACAATTATTATGAAAGTCACATTTTTAATAGATATGAGAAGGCGTATGCACCGTACTTTATAAACGGCACTAGTAACGGTGTTGCAAGTGTAATGGTAACACAATGTATTCATCGTGATAATCATGTATATTATAAAGTTCATTTCCAATCATCATCATTAAGAACTGATGGACGTTTCATTCGAAAGGAATTAATTTGGCGTGTTTATAGACAGGCTGATAGATGGTTTAATAGAGCAATGAATGAAAATCGTGAAGAATTAATAAAAACTCTACGCAATTCAAACAAACGAGACTTGAAGGTTCAATTATCAGAAATTATTATACGTCTACCAGATCATCAAGATAATATATTTAATCCAGCGGTAGATAGAAATCCATTAGCTCCACAAAATGAACCAGAACCACCTGAACCAGAACCAGAACATTTTCGCGAAGGTGATCCCAATCCTGATGAAAATCAACAAGATTTTGATGATCAAAATGATAATGGAAATGATTCTGAAAATGGAGAAATTGACGATGGTGATAATAATGGGAATAAATCAAGAGATGATGATGATGATGAAGGTGGAGACGATAGAGACGATAGAGATGAAGATAAAATGCGTAAAAGAGGAAAAGATAAAGGAAAGGATGATGAAGATGAAGAAAATGATGATAATGACGAAGATGAAGAAGAACAACAACATCGAGAAAAAAGACGGCAAGAAAAAGGAAAAAATAGTGAAAATCTTCCTTCAACAAGTAAATCTGGAGATTCAAATTTAAAATCAAAATCACCAAGAAAAAGTTTGGATTCGGAAGTAGAATATGATAGCGAAGGTGTACCCGTAATCTCTTCTCAAAGTACAAGTAGAGAAACAGATAGAAGTAGAGTAGTACCAATAAAAAAAGGCAATTCTTCAAAGGATTATTCTAGAGATGTTCCAATTACACAACAAAGAAAAAGAAAAGTTTCTCCACCTCAAGTTTCTTCGCCTGAATTGGAAAATTCAGAAGCTGTTATTAGACAAGGATTAGAAAAGGCACTTAAAAGTCCAATTCCGGAATTTTTTGCCGACGAATTTGGTCCGACAATGAGAACACCTGAAAATATACGCGATAAATATCAAAATTTTGCTGATGCGTCAAGATTGAGATTAATAGTTGCTCAAGATTTGGCAGGATTCAAATTGGCTGACAGTATGGATTCCAGTTTTGAAAAATATCAAAGGACTGAAGAGGCAATGCTTAAATGTAAGTTATGTTTAATTAATTGTACAATTGTTGTATAATAATAACAATTATAATAATTAAATTATTATATAACAATTGTTACAATTGTTATACAATTATATATAATTATAATAATTGTATAACAATTGTAACAATTGCAACAATTGTTACAGTTTATAATTTAGTTTGTAAATAATCTTGTCAAATAATTTAAAAAAATAATTCTAATAAAATTTTAGATTTATTATACAAAGAACAACAAGGATTGTATGGTTCTGAATTATTATATTGGTATGCAATTGAAGCAATGACACCAGGAAGTTTACAACACATGTTTTGTCCGTTTTGTGTAGACAAAACTAATACCAATTTTAAAAATAGAATGTCATTTGGGAATCATTATACACGTAATCATTCACTATTTGAATTATATTGTAGATGCAAAACAGAAAAATGTACCTTTAGATGTGGTAATTATAATTTACTTAAACAACATTACGAAACTCTACATGGTGTGAAATTGGAAGCAATTCCTAAAGGAACTGAATATATAAGTTTCCATTTAACTGTACGAGATTTTGTTGGTCAAAAAGGTATTGCTTATATGAATAAAACAACCTTACTACATTCTGGATTACCAAAATTAATACAGCAAGCAAGTTTGCAAAGATCAAATAATAAGGTTTATCAATTTGATGTAAAGACTAAAAAACCATTAGAAACGGTATGTTTAATATTATACAATGAATAATTGTGAAAATTAAATAATTTCTATAAAATTAAAACTACAAGATTATATAATTCATGTTATGTAATTTTATAAAATTATTACAATTATTGTTGAGTAATAATAAATGTTTTTATTAATGTTTTAGGCTGCACCAATGACACGCTATGAATTTAATCGAGATACCCGAGACGCAGTTTTAAAAGATTGGCCTGTTATACCAGTAGTAGGGCGAGAAAAGGATAAAACTAAACGAGGAAGACCACACTTTAAAAATGAAAATGTCGAAGACGAGGAAGGACAACCAATACTAAATCCACCTAAACAAAAAGGAAGAAAAAAACTACATGTTGAACTTGTGCCTAGAGATATTCAAATTGGTAATGACAAAGTGGTTTCAACTGTAGCTCCAAAAGCAAAAACAACTGCAATGGATAATCAAGAACAAAATGGAGACGAGCCAGGCCCGTCCAAATCTAGAACAGGGCCTGGTGACAGTAAGTCGTCTAGAAGCGAAATTGAAAACCCTCCTACACCTAAATCATCAAAATCCAAAAGTATTAATACAAATTCTAAATCAAAACGTAAAGATGGAAAAGATGATAAAGAATTGAAAAAGAAGAAATCTTTAACCCAAAAATTAAGGGCATTAAAAGATAAAATGACGGGTAAGACATCAAAACCTAGATTTCCAATACACGGGAAAAGTAAACAAAACAGATCATCAACGACAAGAAAAAGTGCTAAAGAAAAACAATTACCTGCGGATACTGATGAAAGTTGGTCAAATATAGAAGAACCAAAACGTAAGAAACGTCAAAGAGAGGATACTGAAGATGATGGGGATTGGTCAAATGAAGATGAACCAAAAGGAAAGAGACGTCGACAAGAAGATGAAGAAGAAGAAGAAGAAGAAGAGGATTATGATGATGATAATGATGATTATGATTATGAGGATGACTATGATGGTGGTGGTGGGACTCGTAGCGTGCGAAGAAGGCTTAGTTTGAGTAAAGAAGATTTTTATGATTAATTGAATTGAATTGATTTATTTGACATTTGTCCAATGGGCATAATCAACGGATTTTTATGATTAATGAATCTGATGAATATTTAAGATTATTTGGATTAAAATGGAAAAATTATTAAAGCAATTATTAAATATATGAAATAAAAAAAGGAAATTAAAAATTAAGGAAATGATTGGATTAAATTTTTAAAATTATGGAATTACTGTAACACTTAATACTAAATGAATCAAGAAAATTTAAATAAAAGATTACTTTAAATAATAAGAATTGTTAAAATGGTTTTTATTTGAAGCTTATGTCAATTGTATTAACTAAATAAAAACAAGAGTTGCGAAATATTTAAAATTATAACCACAAGTTGAATAAAATATCTTGAGCTAATTAATTTCATTTATTTTTTTAAAAAGCTATTGTTAAAATCATACTATTATTATTATTATTTGTTTTTTTCAAATTGTTGACAACATCAACTAACAACATCAACTTTTAAATTTTTAAAAAAATTAAATACAAAAAATAAAAATGTAATACAAAGTTAATATCAATTTCAATTGTATATACTTGTTCAATGATTTAATCACTTGTTTTTTTACAGTTCTTTAAGTGCAAATATTTTAGAATTTAAACCCAATCGTTTTTTACATTGATTATTTGTTTTGGATATTGAAGATATTTTTTTTTTCGATATTGCCTCTCATCAGAGAGGCAATGCTGCAGCTGTTTTAGGAACGGTGCCTTATTCAACATCACTCTCTGAAATATTCTACAGCTCTGCTGTATGACAATAGTGTTATTTAAATATTATTCCTTACTTGTTTAATAAAATTTGTCATAAATATTTGGATATTTAAGAGTATTCATCATAATTTCTACATTTAATTCATCGTGTTTCTTGAACCTGGTGAAGATTGGTGGCTACCAGAAGCAGCTCTTTCCATATTTCTTACACTATTAAACAATGATTTCAACATTTGTAATTTACCTTCTGGTATAATTTTAGCTTCAATAAAATGATTTTTTGAATACGGGTCAATTGTATTCATTTCACCCTTATTAAGCAATTCCTGAACCCTATTTTCATTATACTCATCACTTGGTAATAATAAAGATTCTAATATTATTACTTTTGCATTATCAATTTCTAAACTTTGTGATTCAATCATTGATTTTAATGATGTTACTGTTCCATAATCCGTTACATATAGCATCCATAATTTTTCATCAGATAATACACCTTCAGTTCCAATGAACATATTAATAAAATATTCTTTAATGTAATTTGCTACTTTTTCCTTTGGTTTGTTATCATCATCTTTTGTGTAATCCCAATATCTAAATAATGTATTTAGTTTTTTGTAAATTTCAATATTTGAAAATGTATAAATTTGTTTTAATGGTTCAACTTGTTGTAATATTTGTTCAGGACTTTGTATATTTTCCTTGTAATAAAGGCTTATAATATTTACCAATGTTTCTCCGGCTTCTCTCGTAATACTTATGTGTGGCTTAATATTAAACATAAAATTGGTACCAATAGAAATTTGATCAGTATTTGGTTTTTCAAAACAGCAATCAATATTCTCGTAATCAATAAACATTATAATTGTGTGTGCAAATAACATTTTTATACATTTTTTAATATCATTTACATCGTTATAAAGACATTCATTAAAACAAGATTTGAAAGCTGTACAAAATCTTCGAACTACTTTATATATCCCTTTTTTGTCATCTTGACGTAAAATATTTACAAAATATTCAATCATTGTTGATATTAAATTTGAACCAGAAGTTTTTGCATTTCTATTCAACTTTAATTGATTAATTAAAAAAGTTAACCAATTCTTTGTTTGAAATGACGGAAACTTTTGAATTTCATTAAAATTAAGATGACTCATTTTCAAAAATCAATGTTACAAGTTTATAGAGATTTATTTAATGATGTTGTAAAATCAGAAAAAGATTTTGAACCTGAAAACTTTCCAAAATTTTCTTCAATTGAAGATTTTTCAATTTGTTTTTATAAACGTCAATTATTAAAATTTGTCTGGGTATATTCAAAGGGGAGAGACTTTGGATATTTAAAATATATATTTATTTTTATTAATGCTTGGAAATCTTTTATTAGGATGCCAGGATCCACAATTGGACACTGGTTGTCTCAAATTATATGTGGTCCAATAACTCAAGAGTCGTTGGATTCAAATCACAACAAAACTCTTGACATAAATACAGCAGATTCAAATCATAAAATATTATTGGCTTTATTTGTTGGTAAAAAAATTAACAACAATGATCCCTTTATATTTAAAATAAATAAACAAGATTTAAATTTATTAAATAAGCCTGAAATTTTTTTGCAACGAAATAGAATAGTAATTCAAAATTCACCTATACAAATTTTGGATGAAGAAGTAATTCAAGAGTTTAAAAATCCTTCATGGTATGTTAATGATAATATAATTGAATTTAAAAGACCTTTAAATAAAGTTGTTTCCCTGGTTGTTGGTTGTTTGGATTTAATACCAACAAATATTTCTACTATCACACAATGGAAAACAAACTTTTCCACACGAGTTTTACAAACATTTATTCAAAATACTCTACGTGAATGTATACGAGATAAAAATGATCAATGGATGCTAGCAGCTGTTAGATTATTGTCCAATTTAATAAGTAAAACTGGAGAAATTAAACCCATTAATAGAAGGTATATTAATGGTAATAGAGATAATTTGTCAAAAGCATTATTTGAAACGCCTAAACAAAATTTAATAAAAAAAAAGAATGAAGAATATAAATTATTAAATTCTGTAGGAGCATCTTTCTTGGGTTTACCAAGTTATAATTCTGGAACTTCATATTTATTTACTCGGGTTTTGTTGGAATAGATTTCAATTGTTTTTTTATTTTACAATTGAAAAGGGTGTCATTTAAATCTACCTAACAAAAAATGAAATCGACCTAAAAATTCATGAAACCTACCTAAACTTTTACTCCCTGTCTTTACTCATACATTTTAAAAGTTTACAATGGTGAGTTTTTTGTTGAAGAATGAAACGAGGAGTATAGGCTTGGGACACGTTTTTATTATTAGTAAGAAATAAATGCTATCATTCATCCTTTGTAAAGTGAGTATGAGTGATTTTTTTAAGCTATAAAGTAATTTGTTATTTTGAATTGTAAATGATAGTTTTTTAATGTGTTATCTTGATTAGGACTTCATTTTGTAGTTCTTGTATAAAGTAAAATAATATGACTGTAATATTTATTGGAATAAAAAAATAAAAATACATTTGTTTGTTTGTTTTTGATGATTAGTAGAATCTCCTTGGTGTAGGAGTTATTACTCTAATATTTGTTTTGTAAAAATGAATTTGATGAAAGAGAATCGTTTTAAGAAATCATAAACTGCTCTAATTGGATCTTTAGTGAAATTTAGTGAACTGAATTTGAATGTGAATTTTGAATGTGAATCAGATTTTTGAATTATAATTAGGTTTAAAATAATTCCACCTTTAAAAAAAACCAATGGTCATGTCTATAATAAATGAATTTTTTTCGTCACTTCTTCTAAACCCAATGTTGTTAAAAAAAGAAGCTCAAGACAGAGTTTGGTTATTTAATATGTATTGAAAAGTACTCCCTCTCACTCATGCGTTTCATAAGTTCATAATAATGAGTTTTTTTTTGAATAAAGATAAGGAGTATAAGCTTGGAGTACTCTTTTGTTGTAGTAAGAAATAAATGTTCTCACTCACCTTTTTAAACGTTAATAAAAATTACGTATCCCGTCTCAATGTTCTGTGGTACAATTGTATCTGAAAGGGTTTTTCCCAACTACTAGAGTTCTCTTCTCAAGACCAAATGGGGGACGAGACCAAGCTTTGACGTGGAGTAATAACTCTTATTGAGGTTCCACCGAGCATTAAAAACAAATAAAATAAACAGTAAAGTTAGTATGAGTATTTTTTTGTCTAAGAATGAAAAAGAGTTTAATTTTCCTTTTGTTAAAAGTAAATTTTAATATTACTAATTATTATAATATATAATATAGTATAATGTAATATATAATATAATATAATTATTAATTAATATTAATATTTTGCTTTCTTTATTTAAAAATAAGAGTTATATTAAAGCTCAGTCAAAGTTTCATTTTTCGTACTCAAAACAGTATAAAAACATTTTGAAAGGGTGTCATTTAAATTTACCTAAAAATTCATGAAAAAATTCATGAAAAAATTCATGAAACCTAGCTAAACTTTTTCACAAGAACACATGTTAAGTTGGGAAAAGTTTAGGCGAGTTTCTTACTTTTTTAGGAAAAAATATTTATCTCATTTAAATCTACCTAAAAATTCATGAAACCTAGCTAAACTTTTTCACAAGAACACATGTCAAGTTAGGAAAAGTTTAGGCGAGTTTCATACTTTTTTAGGACAAAATATATTATCTCAATTGAAAAACTTGATGATAATGAAATGGTAATTATTATTTAAAAACTCTAATTTCTAATTTTGATCAATTCAATTTTAATCTAAAAATTCATGAAAAAGTTTTAAAACTTTTTCACAAGAAGGGTGTCAAGGGTGTCCCAAGAAGGGTTAAGTTTGGAAAAACTTAAGTAGGTTTCATGAATTTATTATTAGATTATTTATAGAATTATTATTTTCTCTAAAAATACAAAAATATATTACAAAATACAACTGTGCTATAAAAATCAACAATTACCAAATAATTACAACAATAAAATAAAATGTAAAATTTGAAGCTAATAAAATTTGAAGCTAATAAAATTTGAAGCTAATAAAATTTGAAGTTAATTGCTAATAATTTTCATAAAATGGAATTGAGCAATTTTCTTAATAATTTTTGTCAATTCAATACCACTTTTAATAATCCAGGGAATTCCTCGTTAACTTTATACTACCCAAACAATTGTACTGATTCGGAAATATTAAATTCTAATCCAGTTGATTTAAGTTTAAATAAAAATACCTTAATAAAATATAATGGTAAAAAATATGAATCACTTTATACAATTTCAAATAACGAGAAACCATCTTCTTTTCTAATTACAAGTAATGAACAATTGGAACTATCGGATTGTTCCAGAATCAAAAGTCGAGACGACTATTCTAATACAATTGATACTTTTAAAATTTCAAATAATTTTCAAAATTATTTGGAACGGAATATAACATCAAATGAAAATTTTCCAAATGAAATATCCTTTGGTATTATAACAGATTGTAATTATAACCATAATGTAATAAATTCGCAATTATATCCATTGGATTTGTCTTTAAAAGCTGTTATTAAAAAGAGTGTAAAATGTTGTTTTTGTAACAAAATACTAAAATCCTTTCATTATTTACATAGACATAAAAAAAGACATGCTCTTGCAAGTTATAACTTTAAATGTAATTTATGTCCTAAAAAGTATTGTACAAAAGGGGAATTAACTATACATTTAAAAAGTATCCATCAGCATATAAAGAAATTTCAATGCACGTTTTGTCCAGCATGGTATGACTCTTATTTTCATTATCTCCGACACTTGAAGATTCATCAAGTTTAAATTTAAATTAACTGTCTCAAAGCTTGTCTTGTATATTAAATTAAAAACAATAGTTGTAATATTAGAATAATAATGAAAAATACTTTAAAATAACTAAATGATATGTTTAAATGAGATTAATTTTGTTTGGAAGAAAAAGAATAAATTTATAATTTTTAAATTGCTCCAATTATCTTTATTAAAAATTAATAAACTGGATTTGAATGTAAACTTTAAATTCATTATGAAGTTCGAAATAACTCTATCCTAAGAGAAAACCAAAGGTCATATCTATAATCAAGGTTTTGGTCTTTAATAAATGAAATTAATTTTTTTATCACCTTTTGCAAATCCAATGTAAGAAAAGTTTAAGACAGAAGAGTCTGGATATTAAAATGTATTATTTCTCAAAATGATAGAAAGAGTCGACTGAATGGACAAGTTGGAGTTTTTAGAGAAATCAACTTCAACTTAGTTTTTAGTGAAACAAACTGTCTTGTAAAACTCCAACTCGCCCATTCAGTCGACTCTTTCTATCAGTTTGAGAAATAATACTCCTTGTCCTTACTTATACATTTTAAAATTTTATAATGGCGAGTTTTTGTTGAAGAATGAAACGAGGAGTATAGGCTTGAGACTCTCTTTTATTATTAACATAACACAAGTTCTTTTTAATCATACACGTGACAAAAGAAGACAGAATTGGCAAACTAGAACAGCATCATTATATTTGCCTACAACTTCCTGAAAATTATGCCAACAATTCCTACAACAAACAAACTTACAACAAATTCACATAAATTCGTAATAAATTAAAAATTAACTAAGCTCTAACTATTATACTCAGTTTTTCTCAATCAACAACAGCCAACTAAATTCTAAATTTAAATTCATTCAAATATTTACTACTGATCATCACAATATTATTAATTAGATTATTACTTAATGAAATTTAAAATTATATGCATTTGAAGTGTAATCTTGCTGCTGCAATAATTGTTGGAATTAAAAATAAAAATACATTTGCTTGTTTGTTTTTGATGATCAGTAGAATCTCCTTGGTATAGGAGTTATTACTCCGATATTTGTTTTGTAAAAATGAAATTGAGGAAGGAGAATCAATTTAAAAAATCATAAATTGCTCTAATTGGATCTTTAGTGAACTGAATTCGAATGTGAATTATGAATGTGAATGAGATTTTTGAATTATAATTAGGTTTAAAATAATTCCACCTTAAAAGAAAACCAATGGTCATGTCTATAATAAATTAATTTTTTTCGTCACCTCCTCTAAACCCAATGTCGTTAAAGAAAAGCTCAAGACAGAGTTTGGTTATTAAATATGAATTGAAATGTACTCCCTCTCACTCTAATATTAATTAATATTAATATTTTGCCTTCTTTATTAAAAAAAAAGTCTTTGAAGCTCAATCAAAGCTTCGTTTTTCGTACTCAAAACAGTATAAAAACATTTTTAAACTGTTTTGTAATAAAGACGAGGGTACGATTTAATTAATTATCATTTTAAACTTGTATAGTAAAAAAGTTCAAGGCTCTTGTGTGGTAAATGGAGCAATTGTTGCAGGATGTTTTTAATCAAAAGTAACGGAAGTGGCGAGTAAATGTGATAAGTTTTACAAGGGTTTAAGCTTATTCTCAAGGACGTTGTGCTCAGAGATGAGAGAGCCGAGAAAATCATTAATATTTTGGTGAGAGGTTTCTTGTTTTGAAGTGTGTGTAACCGAGTTTACCATTAACAGAGTTAATGGTAAGTAGTAAAAGAAAAGTTGGTAGACAACGTTGTTTGTGTAAGGCACGTCATTTTATACTAACTCTTTCAAATATAAAGTTCCCGCCTTGAAAGTGAAAGTTTGAAAAGAGAATAAAGAAAAAGTAAAAGTTTTTCTAATATATTTTGCTAATTTTTCATCAGTTTAGTGCTCCCATCTTTGGCTTAGTTGACATAAAAATGCAAATGAGGTGTCAAGTGGAAGAAGACCTTGTATAAAGGAAAGGTATTATTTCTCAACAGGCTGCCTTGTAAAACTAAGGTGAAGTTCGTTTCTCTAAAAACTCCAACACGTCCATTCAGCCGACTCTTTCTATCATTTTGAAAAATAATACAGAGCTAAGTTACGGTTATTTGTTATGAATTTATAAACGTCAACTTTCACCAAAAAAGGTCAAAAATACTTTGAAGCGTTATAATTACTTGACAGCAATAATTAGCGGAAATTAGGCTCTGTACGATTGCTTTACGTTTATTAAAGAAGATTTTACTTCTCCTTTAATAAACGTATAGCTAACGTACAGAGCAAGCAATTTTTCACAAAAACACATTTCAAATTAGGAAAAAGTTTAGGCGAGTTTCTTACTTTTTTCGGACAAATTATATTTATCTTATTTAAAATTGCAAATATAAAGTAGAAATATTATTAATAAGCATCATACAAGGCATAATATTATTAATATTTATTTTTATTTTTAGCGTCATTATGAACTGTACAGTGGAGAAAAGTAGGATAAACGAGTGTCAAGTTTAACAAAAAAAATTAATATTATTAATATTTTTCAATTTTAATAAAAACATTCAATTATTTAAATTACATTGATGGATAATATTGTGGTAATACTAAAATATTTGTAATAAATTTTAAAATTTAAATTTAAATATACATTAATTTTTCATAAAATTTTTATGTTAGTTTCATTTTTGTTGCCTGTAGTAAGTATGATATTCATTTTACAATTAAATGATTATTGAAATGATTATTATTACTAATAAATCACAAGCTAAATATTAATTTCCATTTAATAAATCAAAGCGATTCAATTTTTTTGTTTGTCTCAATTATTTTTTTTGCCAAATTGCTACTCTGTTCAACTATTAAATTTAAAGCATGAATATCTGCTGTCTTTGATAAAAGCTCAGATTCCTTTCGTTTTAATTGAGTTATCAACTGAAATTAATGAAATTAATAATTTTGTTACTAATTTTGAAATAAGAATAATAATTTTGAAATTTAATAATTTTTTAAAATGAGAAAACTTACTTCATTTACCAAGTCTTCTTGTTCATCATTTACTGCAGTCGTATTTCTAAAATTAAAAATTGATATTAATCAATTAACATGTTTACAAGGTTATCATTCGTTTTACACTTACGCTTCACACATAAAATAAGTTTTTAAACAATCAATTTTCTCTTTATTTTTTTCAATTATTCGCTTTCCACTGATATTTTTGATACTCCTTTTTCTAATCGTTGAAGCAAATGGCTTTTTACAATATGTGCAGCTAAATCTAAAAATTAAAAATTCAAGTTTATAATATTTTAGGTTGATAAAACTGAAAATTTCATAATATTTATTTTATAATTATTTTATTAATATTTTATTAATAATTTTTATTAATAATTTTAACAACACTTACAATTTTTTTCGATTTGTTGGTGATAATCGTTTAATACTAGTAAATTGATTTTTGCCTCGACAGTCCTTTACATATTTTTCCAAACACGGTCTGTATTTTATAAATGAAATTAAAATTTATAACAATTTTCAATTTTAACAATTTTCTATAATACTTTTTCTTACTCGTGATATAAATGTCCACACTTGAGAATTATTGAAGTTGGATTTATAATGTTTTCTAGACAAATTGGACAAATTGCATTAGAGTCCATTTTAAAAATTGTTTTAAAATTGATTCCGCTTTAAAGAGGTTACTAGTTTAATTTAAAATTTGTAAAAAAAATTATTTTTTAGTTAAAATAAACTAAAAAATAGTTTCATTTTAACTAACAGTTTTATTCAGTTTTAATTTCAGTTTTAGTTTTAGTTTTTGTAGAAAAATCAACGGTTAAAATGCCCAAGAAACGATCATTTAGTTTAAAATTTAAATTAAAAGTATTGAAATATGCAAAAACTCATAATCTTTCAAAAACTGCTCGAAAATATTTACTTACAAGAAGTACTGTTCAAGGTTGGAGAGATCAACAGTGCTTGTTGGGTAAGAAATTTACATGGTACAATAATTAAGATTTTTAGCTACTGTTGTTATTTTGTTTTGGAATACGAATATTAATCTGATTGCTAGTTGCACTCTTTCCCGCTAAATGACTACCGTGTGTTTTGAGTTTAAAACTAACAATTCAAAACAGCTGAAATATCAAAAAAAACTTTCATGCTCCCTCGCTCTTTTTAGAGATGACTACCACCACATTATGAATTTAAAAAATTTGAGAATGAGCAAAAGTTGACCTTTTAAAAATTTGAAACCCATTCCAAAATAAAAGAATAACTGTAATTATAACCTATTCCTAGTTTAAAAACACTGGTATTGGATTGAACGGTTACTTTTGTAATCATGATAATATTATCTTTATTTGATATAGCAGAATGCTCAATCAATTTACAGAGTTTTTAGTTAGAGATGTTTAATCATGATAATAATAATAATAATAAATTTTAGAAAATGCCGTCAAAAATTCAATAAAAGTTTTGAAAAGGTTACCTGGATCCGGAAGAAAACTCTACTATCCTAAAATGGATAATAAACTGTATGATTGGATTTTACAAGAACATACTAAAGGTAACAAAATAACAAAAAAAATGATTCAATTAAAATCACAGGAATTCATTTTACAAACTCAAGAAAATGTATATTCATTTAAAGCAAGTATTGGATGGTTAAAGAATTTTTTAAGACGTCATAATTTTTATTTGAAAAAAAAGTAAAGTACTTGACTAAATGTTGAATTTTTTATTTCTGTAATTCATTGTGATTGTTTTCGTTAATTTTTAATTCAACTTACTCAATTAAATTTTTGAATTGGACAAATTGTTAAGATATTTTATAGTAACAATTTGTTTATAAAAAGTTTCTGTAATACTTTGTAATACCAACAAACTATACTAATAATTAGTTATAAATATACAAATAAATATAACAACAATTATAAATATCAAACAATGAAATAATTTCTTAATTTCATCAACAAGTAAATCAAATATTTTGATGATTACAACTCCCACTTTGAGCATCAGCTTTTGAAATTCCACTTTTTCGTCTTCATTTTTTAGATTAAACGTTTTTAGAATATGCATAGCCGTTTCCACAAACGAAATTGCATTTTCATAATCACCTTGAATTGCAGAATTGTGACACAATTCAAAATAAATTGTGGCTGATATATAATCATTTCTTTTTTCTGTAAATGACAAAGCTTTGTGTAAAATTTTGCTTGATTCGATATAATTTCCATCACGTTGATATAAATTAGCCAAATCAATAAAGTTGTTTGCAATTTCTAAAGACGACTCTTTAGTATTTACTGGATTGTTGAGCAAATTCTTCAAGTTTTCTCGTATTTTCTTTATTTTAATTGTAATTTCAGACTTTTTTGAATCCATTTTAAAAAAGTGATTATTATCACTTTTGTTTTTATTTATTCTGATTGGATAATTTTTTTGTATAACAACTTTAAACTTGGGTTATTAGTAGCCATACCTACTTTTGGTTTTGTTACTGTCTGTCCGCATGTCTTGGCTGCAACAGAGCTATCGCTACTATTTATGCCTGGATTTACAGGGTTTATTTAATAAACTAATTGGGTGCTTTTATTAAAAATTTTGGTTGAGTATTTGGCTTGTAAGTTGGATTAAATGTACGGTTAAGAGAAATGTACTCTTTTTTCACGTAAGAAAAATAAGAGTATTCATAATATTTCATTCTTATTCATAATAACATTACGGTCAACTTTTTAAAAAATGTTTTAAAAAATTATCAATTCTATAACAAAAATTTCAAGAAATTTCTCCTCAACACTTTACTTTTAAGTTGTATAGAAAAGTGAATTTTGTTTAGATGGATTTAAAAAACAGCTAAATATAATTTGTCCTAAAAAGTAAGAAACTCGCCTAAACTTTGTCACTAAATTGCTGGAACTTGCAATTTTTAAAATCTAAAAATAAAAAGGAATAAAATTAATCTTGTGTGACAAATGAGATTAATAATATAATTTAAAAGTAAGAAACACGCCTAAACTTTTTCTTAACTTGACATTTGTTCTTATGAAAAAGTTTAGGTAGGTTTCATGAATTTTTAGGTAGATTTAAATGAGATAAATATTTTTTTTCTAAATGACACCCTTAAAAAACATAATTTTAATTTAACAACAAGGATTTTAGAAGGAGAAAGTTTTTTAAAAATTATTATATTTGATTTAAAAAAACATTTGTATGTTAATTTTATATGTTCATTTAAACCAAATGCTGCATGGTTGGAAGAATTTTTTACGGCATTGTAATTTTTTAATACTATTGGCTATTAATATTTTACTTTTATTTCTTTTCATTTTGACATTGTGGGTTGAATTTCAATAATAATAATAATAATTATTGGATTAAAATTAAAATTTACTTTATTATTATTATTATTGTACAAATGACTTCCCACTCGCTGGGTTGTTACGTCACCACCAGTTGATCATCTTCATTTGAATTTTTATTGTTTGAATAAAATTGTCTATTATTTATAATTTAATTTAATTTTATAATTTTCTTTTCAATTGTTAAATAATAACTTTATCAAGATCTAGTCAATTTAGTATTTCTTAAAAATTAATTTTTCAACAAACATTTTCTTTACACGTCTTTGTCCTATTTGGATTAATTTCGAATTGACTTTGTGTATTAGTTTTTGAATTTCTTTGTTTTCATTTTTGTCTTTTGGGGTATAATTTTTTAAAATATTTATTGTTGTATCCAAAAAAGTCATTGCATTTTTGTAGTCGCCTTGAATTTCAGAATTTAGTCCTAATTCAAAATGAATAGAAGCTGACATACGATCGTTTATTTTTGATGTAAATGATAAGGCTTGCTGGAAAGCTTGGCTTGACTTTTCATAATTGTCATCATCACGATATAAATAAGCCAAATCAATAAATTGATTTGTAACTTTTAAAGAAGCCTTCTTTATCTTCTTGATTGAAGAAGTATCTTCTTGATAATATTTGACTAATAAATCATTTATATTTTCTTTGACTTTATTTATTTTAATAGTAATCTCTTTCGATTCCATTATTTATTTAATGCAAATATTTTTTCAATACAACAATTTTAAACTTGAGTGATTTAATAAACTAAATGGTTGCTTTTATTAAATTATAAGTTTAAAAATGCGGAAATGAATATTATTATTTAATAAAAATAATTATATTGATTTATTTGACTTGAACTTGGTTCTATCAAGTAAATTTTTTGTATAATTTATATATATTATATTTGTATATATATTTTATATTATTATAAAATAAAATAAAAATAATTATACAAGGATTCCGTTTTTTATGAAAAGTAAGAAACATGGTCTTGAATATACTTATCCTCTCATTCATTCTTTTTCCGAAAAAAGGAAAATATTATATCAAGTTTGGTCTTGAAATTTTCTACTAGTAAAACTAAATACTGGCCTTGACTCTTTCTTGAGTATACTTATCCTCTCATTCATTCTTTTTCCGAAAAAAAGGAAAATATTAGATCAAGTTTGGTCTTGAAATTTTCTACTAGTAAAACTAAATACTGACCTTTACTCTTCCTTGTCATTATGTAAAGAGTAAGTTAAAATTATTAAAAATAAAATAAATAATAAAATTAAGCTGCTTTGGAGTGTACAAAATGGGTCCGCTCAAGTGGCCTGGCTGCCGTGGGGATCTCTGCCTTCTACAAAACATACAAGTTAAAATTATACATGCTCGCAGCCATCCTTTTTTAAAAATTGATTTTTGTTTGGAACCAAAAAATAGTTTGGAATAGTTTAGTCAATTGACTTTAAATTTAAATAGGGTACCAATTAAGTCCCCTAAAAATAGTTAAACGCCCCTAAAACCTAACACTAATTTAGGGAATTTTCGCTAATATTTAGGGACTTTTCAGTAATTTTTAGGGGACATTAATAATATCTTATTTAAATAGTCTCTCACTAATTTCACCATTGTTGCAATATGAGTGTCATTTAAATCTACCTAAAAATTCATGAAAAAATTCATGAAACCTACCTAAACTTTTTCATAAGAACACAAGTTTAGATAGGTTTCATGAATTTTTAGGTATATTTATATTTATCTCCTTTTTATTATTTTTAGATTTTTAAAATAAAGTTCCAGCAACCAATTGCCAAATGTTTTTTAAAAATTGAAAATTGATATATGTCTTATATTAATAAAAGTTCATTAATGTTAAGTTGGTAAAAAGTTTAGGCGAGTTTCTTACTTTATTAGGACAAATTATATACATCTCTTGCAATATTACTATACTAATAATAATAATAAAAAGTCTTGTATTTTTTAGACTAAAATTAAACAATTGACTCTTACTTTTGGAATTTAAAGTTAAAGAACTGAAATATGATTATACGAATAATAATTAAAATAAATGGTCAGTATTAATGTGTGGTGCTCTGAAATTACCAAGTGATTTTACAAAGGATCTTAATCCATAAAAGAGGCTGTGGTGTGTGTTGGATGATAACGCTCAATTTAGCCCAAGGATTCCTCCATCCTTCCTCTTAGTGATCACTGAGAGGATGGATAGATTATTAATT
>JAQGCN010000576.1:0-18244 GCA_034699725.1 Friesea truncata
AAGTTTTTCCATATTTTCATAACTTCGTAATTGTTTGTCAAAAATAGGGTTTTTAGATTAGACTCATGAAAACTATTACATCTAACCACAAAATTTCTGTTTACCTTCAATTGGATCATAACTCAAAATTACCATATGAATGTGTCTAAAAATTTTAATAACAAAAGATACAAAAATACATTCGCAGTAGTTAGTGAGAGTGACATGTCAGGTGTTATGATGATGATTAAGTGGAGAAATTCATCTGGTCCTAAATTTTTGGTTGGTAAAAAGTCAGTCTGAATTTGGATTTTGTGAAAATGGCTGACAACACTCCAAATAAAGAATATATCAAATACGCTGCACTGGACTCGGAGAGGGCAAGAATTGGAATTCCAAATAAAAAATTAATAAAATTATTCATTTTTTTCTTCATCACTTTGCTCTTTACATTCGTACTGAAGGAATGGATATCAAGTGGTAAGGACCAACCGATTCTGGAGCAACATATCCAACTTATCGTCGTTGACTCTTTGCCTAATGTCGTAACAGAATCTGAAAAAGAAAAAAGTATTTTAGTCAAAATTGAATTAAGGATAAATTAATTATTTTTTTACCTTTTTAATTAATCTCCAGGTACGACATCCAGTCATCTAAATTGTAAACAAGGCGAGTTTAAGAAGATGGACTGCAATACTTGTACCTGTGGACGTGATGGAAATTGGGCTTGTACTAAAATGTATTGTGGTAGTACGTTGTTGAAAGGGAACGTACATAAAACTGAAGAAAATTAATGAAAAAAACATTAAACAATTTATTTATAATTATAACACACAATATTCTTTTCAATTAATTTCAATCATCATCTTCATCATCATCATCGAATGTTGATACAGCCAATCTCCACAATTCTAAAATTTGAGCCTGACACTTTTCAAGTAATTCATCAATGACATCCGGAGACTTGGGCAAGAAACTTTTTCCAATATCATTTTGAGGCTGGGGCATGAGACTTTTTTCAACATTTTCAATATCATCCTGAGGCTGGGACATGAGACCTTTTCCTCCAGTATTTTCAGCATTATCCAACGCACGGAGCATTTGAACTTTTCTCATTTCTTCATTACTATCCAAAGGATTTGATTTGAGCATGAGAGCTTGTTCAATATTTTGAACTTTTTCCAAAAGCTGGTTATGGTTCCTTTGTCCCGATTCAATATCATCAACTTCAAAATTCAATTTCAAGCTAGCAATTGTTTCAGCAAAAGTTTGCACTTTGTTGACAGTTGGAGTAATTGAGTATGTTTCACGGCGAGATGGTGGCTCAAGCGAACGAATGGATGTATCCAACAAACGGTTTGGTGGTTGTAACATACCACGACGAGCAGATCCAATAAGAGACTTTGCTTTAAAGTGTCCTGGTTCAGCTTCTCCAAGGAGATGAATTGTGAGTCGAACACCACTAAGCTCCGAATAGCAATGCAAAGCTTCGAAACATCTCCCAACATCAGTTGGTGTCCATTTGAAGGTAATATTGAGCTGATCATTGTCAGGAATCAAGATGTGAGCTGGACAATCCATTTCAAAAGCTTTAGGTGGTAATTTTGGAAACCAAAACTAAAATCAAAATTGACCATTTTTTAAAAATTATTATTAAATTAACACTCCATTTAATTTTCTTATTACCCGAATAACTTGAGATGTCGGATTTCGTACGACCAAAGTACGATATTTCGAATGTCCTACTTGAACTCGTTCAAAGTGCAGCTTAGGCACAGAAGTAAAAGTGCCAAGAGTAAGAAACTGAGGACGAGCGGAGTCTTCCTGGCCGGACTTCGTTGAATGACCACGTTTTGGAGGACTAATCTGCAAATATTAAAATAATCAAAGTTTAACATTTGGAATTTTTTAGTTCAATTTTAATAATAAGAGCCTTTTACCATAAAATTTAAGTTACTCTTATTTTCCATTTTGCAGTTGAGTAACGAGTCGGTCTGATTGAACAGCTGAATAAGTAGGTAATGTAAACTTTGTAAAAAAAACTTACTAAAAATCAGTTCATTAAATGATTCGTTAAGTTAATTAAATAAAAACCAATAAAAACAAGGAAATTGCGAATTTCCGGAAGAATTCCCTCCATCAAAACTTTTCCCTCTTTTTTCTCTCAAAAATAAACGGTTGTTCAGAGAAAAGCCCTAAAATTATCGTATGCTGCAGATGTGTGTTGGCCGACAAGCCGACAAACTTTTATCAAGTGGAATGTGAGTTACAACGCGAGCGACAATTTGTAAAAATATTAAGTTGCTACTGTTGGCGTGATTTTTATTAATTGCATATGCAACTAAGCGTGTAGTATTTTTTTCTTGCACGCCGTGTGGGTTATGACGGGATTAGAAATTAATCATGCAAAATTCGACATCGGGAACTGCTATTTTATCCGGAATTTTAAATAAATTTTTTCTACTTGCCTGCAACCCGTCCCATCTCGAATTGCCGTTTGGTTTGCACTAGGGCTTTTCATAAGCCAGGCCTTGAAAATTTTTAGACAACCTTAGTTTGGACTTTTTAGAATTCGAGTTAATTGTAAATCCAACATGAAAAAGTTATAAAAATTTGAAATCATTTGTAAATGCACAAAGCACAAATAATTTTTTTTCAAATCATTTTTTATTTTCTCATGTAAAAATTTAACCGACGAGTCGGGTATCGTGTTGGTGTTTGTGGGCATTTTTTTATTTCAAAAAGTGATAACTCGTTATCAGCTTGGCGCTTACTTGGACAAGCCAAAAAATGAAATTTAAAAAAAGGCGCAATCCAATTCCTCTTTATAATTCAGAATAAAAAGTAAAAAAGTAATCAAGCAAGAAAGATCAAATTAAACATTAAACCTTTTACCTTAACTCCTTAAGTGTCCATCTGTTTTTTCCAATGCTTTGTGACCTTTAGGATAAGGTAATAATGAGAAACAATCTCAAGTACAAGGAAATTCTGAAGTTATGGTTCAAGACCCTTTTGTATAATACGTGTTGTTCATGGAGCTATGCTATGGACACCGCAATGGAACCAATAATTTACATCATTGACCACATAGCTGTATACCTCGGACGAATGTTTGTTTTTCTTGTATTCTTCCTTGTTGGAAGTATCGTTGTGATCGCGCATTTGATCGGAGTACCAGTTTATATGGAATCAAGTCCTTTTCTTACTTTTGGAATTCTTCTTCCGATAGGCTATTGGATTTTGACTAACTTAATTTTCAATTTTGTTCAAGGTGTCCGTGTTTCTCCTGGTCTTCCAACTAATCCCAAGCTTATGTCTACTGTAACAATTTGCAAAAAATGTATATCCCCGAAGCCAATAAGAACTCATCACTGTTCTATCTGTAACGTTTGTTATCTCAAATTCGATCATCATTGTAAGTATATTTAATATTTAATAATATTTTATTTCTTTGATACTTTTTTGTTTTAGGTCCCTGGCTAAACAATTGTGTAGGACATTTCAACCACAGATACTTCTATCTCACAATGGCTTATATTTTTATCGGTTGTATTTTTCTAATCGTTGCTGGTGTAGGCATTGTTTATCGACAACTTTATTTATACGAAGATGTTTTGCCAATTGAATACGAAGAAGAACTTGAACCTGGCATTATTGGCATTGATGATGATTCACATAGCAAATCAATTGCATCTCATAACTATTTAGCCTTTTCTCTAGAAGCTCTTAAAACTTCTTTTTCATACTTCAAAGATGAAAATATTAAGAAAACTCCTATTCCAAACATCCGAGCTAATGCTAAACTTCTTTTTGGATTCTTAGTTTCTAGAAATGCAGTTGTCGCTATGCTTTATTTTGTTGCATTACTGTGCATTGGTAAGTTATAAAATAAAGGACATAAGTGATAAGATGCTTAAGATGTTTTTATTATTTTTGATTTTATAGGTGCCAGTATTGCATTAGGAGCATTGTTAGTTTGGCATGGGAAATTAATATCCAGAGGAGAAACAAGTGTAGAAACTCACCTTAACAAAGCACAAAGAAAAAAATTGGGAGAGGTTAGTTTCTTAAATAATTGAATTTCTTAATCGTAAATACAATTTGATTCTCGTTTATAGGAATTCGTAAATCCATATGACAAGGGACCACGTCGGAATTGGGAAATATTCCTTGGATTAGATCAAAAAGGGAGAACATTCTGGAGACATATTCTACTTCCATCTGCTCATAAACCAACAGGCAACGGCTACGACTGGTCACATTTATTGAATTGATTGTGATATTACTTTTGGATCTCAAGGATAGTTTTAACTAAATACTAAACGCAAAATGTTGTGAGACAATGAAATTACATAACGAAATCTTTTTATAAAAGTGTCATTTTTAAATACTTTTTTTTTGAAGTAGAGGCTTTTGTAATAAATGGCATGTTTATTTATAAATGTGACCTATGAAATTCAGGGTAACGTCACCAACATTATGGAGTTTATGGTTTATGAATGTATATTTTCATAAGTTTGGAAAATCCATTCTATTCGGTAGAAGGTGATATTGAGGTTTAACTTCTTCGATACATCATCTCTACCCTTGTCATCAATGGGATGAAAGATAGGAAAGAAATCTAGAAAAGTTATATAAATAACACTCCCCCTATTTCTGCTAAGAAGGCGCTTTGCGTTTCTACTTGTTTGATTTATCTATTTTCTTTCACCTTAAATTATCATTTTCCTTACATTTAATATTACACTTTTAATTTCATTATTATTTTTTAATAATTTTTTTTATGATTTTTATATAAAATTTCAATTTTAGCATGAAGACTTTTTTTTATATACAAGAATTTTTTTTCTGATTTTTGTATTGTAATGTTGTAGTTGGTTATGCAGTTTCAGAAAATGCATTTCTCTTTCTTTGGAAAGAAGAAGATTCACACATTCAATCATCCTGAAACCCACGCACTGGATTTGGTATGGGTCACTGGAGACTAATACTTATCATGAACTTGGGTTTAAACTTCTTATGCAAAATTCAAGTAAAACGTAAAAGTTTTCTCTTTTTACAACAACACTCACTCACTCACACCTTTTTTCTAACCTGGGAGTTTTTCTCCTGTTTCAGATAGGAGAAAGTTGATTTTCTCTTGGAATGCACAATATCCTATAAAAACTTGATTTCAATCTAAAAATACCAATCTTCGTCCTCTTTTAAATCAACATAAGAAATATAAAGTTTCATATTATATATTCAACTCATCTTTTTCTTCATTTTCATAATCCTACACATGTACCAAAGTTAATCCTCCCATGCTACTTCTACTGCCAACCATAGTCTTTTTTTGCCTACTGAAGCTATTTTCTGTTTCTATATAGTCAACAAAAACTTTCTATTTTGGTTTAAGCCAAATGAAATAATGTACCCAAAGGATTTGGATGAAATCCGAGGTCTGCTTCTCCTCTCCATTCATGTATGTAATAATTTGAATGATATGGTATCCTAAATCCTAAAATTGTCCATCTTTGATGAAAAATAGTTTTTTATTTATTCAATCGTATCGTTTATAAAAAAATACAACAATCCGAATTACGAATTAATTAAATTAAGATGACTAAAGATCTTTATCTCATACTGTTATGATTGTTCTGTTATTTCAATAGCTTCTTCTTTCTCCGTCATCGTCGTCTTCTTTCCGAAATTGAAACATGATAAGATCCGGTACTCCGTTGGGCATGCAAAGAGTCAATTGAAAGATAACATATCGACCAGGGAGGAGAAAGACTGTCAAAGATGTTTCCGTCTTCTGAGTACCGAAAGGATAACAATGAAGTTGAGAAGTTATTATTGGTTCCTCCTTTTGGATCTTTCTTCTAATGGATCCGAATATTATCTTTCTTCAAGTACTTTCTCCTACAGAACACGAACTTTATTCAATTCACTTTTCTCCTAAGGGAGGTATTTTTCATTTTGACTCCTTACAATACTGCCCTTTTCTCTTGAAGATAACAACTGAAACTGTTACAACAACGACACTTCCTGTCCTTTTTCATTTGTATCCTTTACCTCAATTTACAATAGTATTTCAAGAATTATTATATTTTAGTTTATATTATTCGTTTAGTTGATGGTGTGTATTTATACTTAAAACAATTCGAATTCTAACCTAGAATTTCTCTAAATGCTTTAACAATCCTTAACTTTCACCACAGAAATTTTACTAAGGGATCTTAATAATTTCAAGACTTTCAAACTTACAGAATTTATAATGCTGAAGGGAAACAATGTTTTTCACTTTCCTTTTCCAAGTAACCACATTCAAATGAGAATCTGTCAAGAATCATCATCTTTAATTAAATATCAGAAATTCTTAAGGCGTTCCATTGTTTCAGTTTCCTTTATCACCTCTGACCAAGAATTTATAGTTAGCAAATGTTCATCTTATCTTATAAATAAAATTCTTCTAAAATCTCAAAAACTTGGGAGAAAAGATGAATCGAAGAAACCGGAACTAATTAATAAGGTACACGTTCTTACTGCATTCAAGTGCATTTCCTGAGTCATTGCTTTACACGTGTAAAAATTAGGAAAAAAGACTTTGGAATGGTTTTGGTCATATCTTGAAAATAGAAGCCACCCGCTTTCTAACTGTGTGAGGAAGGAGTCTCTAGAGACCAATTTAGTTCCAAGAAATAACTAAGAAAAGAAATCCTTTGCACTGTTGGGGAAAACGGACTAACTCGATGTCGAAGTCTGTCGTAATGAAAAATACTTTTTATATCTACTATACTTTCTCTTTAACTTTTACTCAATATGGGAGAAAGTGGGAGAAAGTGCTGATTTCTGATCAAAGATTCAACTCATGGACTTTGACTCCTCTTCAGCTCATTCATTCTCTCACAATACCCACACCCCCCAATTTACAAGAGACAACGAAGAAAAAGAACTTTCACACGATAATGTGTTTCAACTTTCTAAACAACAATCCGTTTTTCTGGGTTTTTTTCTTCTAAAATTGTAAATCCAAACTAGTTTAACTGGTTTAAAAGTCGTCGTAATTAACAGCGATGTTGTGGGCTAAAGTTAAGAATTATAAATTGAAGAGAAAAGTCGAACGCTTTTATTATTAAAGTTAACTAAAATTTGTTTAACCAATAAAGGTGCAGCACTATTTTTTTATATAAAAAAAAGATGAATATTTAAATAAATCAATTGAA
Organism: Friesea truncata; assembly: GCA_034699725.1. NCBI lineage: Eukaryota > Metazoa > Arthropoda > Collembola > Poduromorpha > Neanuridae > Friesea > Friesea truncata. Next base: position 7,188 of record JAQGCN010000576.1, read on the forward strand.
ATTAATTATTCTTTTTTAAAATTAAGACAAAAGAGACCCGCTCATGATAATATAGCAGGAAAAAATGGTCGCAAAAATTATAAAAGTCTGTTGGTGCCGGTTAACAGAACCTTTTGAAGGAAGATTTGGGGTATCAAATGGTTGAAAAGTATCTACAAGTGGATTATGATGATCCTTTCCAAAAGTAGTACTAGAATGTCCATGTGTCTTCTTTTTCTCACCACCACCAACGCCACTACTGTCCCGACTAGCATCCCTTCCAACTTGTTCATCTCGATTTGTAACAGAGTATCCGTGATCTGAAACTGGGAGACTCATCTCTGAAAATAAAAGAAAAAAAGAAAGATAAAATCATAACGAGAGAGAAAGTCGTCGTGCACGATTCTTGCTTTTGCGGGAGAAAACTGGTGATGGGGATAGTTAATTAACTCGTTTGATTCAAGTGCAAACTTTGTCAAACAGAAGCTGAAAGACGTGGTTCATCCTTTGAAGCAGTTTGAATAATTCAGTCAAGATTCAAAAAGGGAGGAAGACAGTAAAATTTTCATAAGTAAAAGAATAGGGTTGAGATCAAGGATTGGATTTTAATAGGAAAAATTATTTAATAAAATCATGTATTTTAACACTAAAAGACAAATTAAATGCTGTGTTTAGGAAATAAAAATTCAAACCTTGTTCAAAATTTAAATAAAAGGGATAATTTTAGTAATTGAATACAATTATTTGCTAAAAAAATATAATTTCAATAGTAAGATTTTAAACACTTGAAGGGAAAACTGTCATAATTCAGCGTATAGGAGTGAGTACGTTAGAAAAAGATGGAATGGACAACGTACCATGAATATGAATAGTTCCTTCCGTATTACCCATTGAATTTTGTGAGATACATTTGTAACCAGAAAAGTCACGAGTCCCTAAATTATGAATCCAAAGCTTCATCTTTACAGCATATTGGGATGTAAAATCTTCTGTCATGTTAAATTTGTCGTTTGCAATTATCATTTCACCTAAAAAAAAAGAGCAAAAAAATATAATTGACTTTCAATTTTTCAAAAAGAACAGATTTGTCATCGAAAGAACAGAAAATGCCTTCCGGGTGTTTCTTTATCCGAATTTGATGAAACTAATGAGATTTGTTGGGAATGGTTTCAGCTTTTGTTATTGTACCATCCCCCTTATTCAATGGGTATCAGTTTGCACCATTGAAAAGAAAAGGAACGTTTTCTTTCTTCTTTTGAGTCCCAACAAAAACCACGGTGGAGAAAGTCAGTTTTCTCTATTATCATCATTGTCTCTTGGTCAAACTTCTCTAGCTCCTAGTTTACAAAGGCCTAAGACCAATTTCGTCTTGTTTCTTTTAGACCTCAACAAACCTAATTCGGAAATGATTACGTTCGTTACGGGTAAGACCTACGAAAACATCTCAAGAGATTTCAACACATGGACGTTGTTGAAAACGGAACTTTTTCTAACCCAACCCACCTTCCGTTTATACGCACATTGAAGGAAAGTAACTCAACTATAAAACTTTCCTCAACTATTCACTATGTTTACTCAACAAATTCTAGAAGTCTAATTTTGTATTCTCTGTGAACTAAGGGATTGATTACTTTCCATGTCATTTCCATCCAACTTAGATTATATTAAGTTCAAAATTAATACTAACTATTTATCATCTTTGAGACACTTTTGTTTTCTAAAAATTCGTTTGTCAATTTATGGATGTGCAACGGAAATGTGCATTTTGTTTTATTTATTTTTTCCAGAAATTCGTGATTTGGTTGTGTTATTTGTTAAAAAGAAAAAGAAATATGTGTGGTGTCATCCTCAGTATTTTGTTTTCCATCTTCTCTCATCATCCATCATGAGCTGAAGAATAATAAGACGGGATGGATGGGTAGAGTGAGAGTGAAGTTCAAAAGAATTCAATGAGAGGGTGAAAGTAGCTTTCTTTCCCTTCCCATAAAACGTATTCCAATTTTTTATATTTTCTCTCCCGTTTTTGTCACTACCATACCAGAAAGAGTGGGGAAAAACTCGAATATATTACCTTCACTTTCACAACTACTCAGAATGAGATCCAACCTTTCTCTATTCAAAACACATTTCAGGGGCTTCAAATCAAGGAAAAAGTGAAAGTCAAACAGTAAAAACTTGAAAATGCAATGCAATGGGAGTGAAGCTATTCTATTTATTATCACTCTTCTAAGTTGTATTGAGTGAGTAACCAAACAACTATACAAAGCAGCAGTAGAGGAAAAGTTTCCTCATCTTGTATAAGCCACTGAGGATAAATTGAAAATTAGAATAAAAAAATAGAAAAAACAAGAGTCAATATTCTTCCTATTACTTTCTTTAAGCATGACCTCAAGCTTTGTTTCTGATCTTGTCAGTTACGGGATAGAATAAGAAAACAAGGGAAGCTTTACTACGTATACATGGTTTGTGTTTGAAATTACAGAGTCGATCAGAAAATTTTCTAGTTGAGTAGATCTTGAGTACGAGTTGTCTACAAGGGAAAAACGGCACCCTAAATGCATTTCTCAAACAAGATCAATTGCATTCTTCAAATAGTTTCTTCCTTTCAACTCCTCTTTCCAAGGAAAGAACCGGGACAACACTCACTAAAGAAACTCAAAAGAAAGAACAAAACGAATTTAACATGCGGAAGACGAAGTAGAGAAAGTGAGCAAGATGGATACAAGGCCAGTGGAATGCAAAACATCACAACGTCTCGTTTTTTTGCTTTCACTGGAAATATTCTCTCAAAAGCAAACCTCTTCTTTGCTCATCCACACTAAAATGAAAAAGAAATCCTACCATTTTGTCTTGTAATTTTTACTTTTTCAAGTATAAAAATAGTTCTAAAACACTAAATAAAGACCACAATGTTATAGAAAAATGAATGAACATAAGTTAAGAATGTACGAATTTCCAAAGAAAATCAACTTTCTCCAAAAAAGATGCAAATGTACTAGTGAAAGCCTTAAAAGATCTTTCTATGATATGTGTTGTTGGATTATATTGAAACCATGTAAAAGAAGAAAAAAGATCAGAGCAGAGCCGTTCTTTTCTGCTATCGTACTGCAAGAGATCTTCACCAGAATACCAAATATTTATCAATTGATAATCCATCTTGAAACGTTAAACTTTCTCTTTTCACTTCCCTTTCAAAAACACTATCTCTTGAAGAACGTGTTGAACTCCGGGAATAGTCAACTTTATACGCTCCAATTCAATAAAATGAAAAAAAAAACCGTTTCCACAAAATTAAGTTACAGAAAGAGGATTCCTGGCATTGTCAGTTTTAAATAAATGTAAAAAAAGGAAGAAAGAAAAATAATTTTAAAAAATCGGCCATTTTCATAAATCAAGTGAGTAAAGATGTTAATTTTGAGGATAATTAAGTGTGATCCAGGTACATAAGATAAATATGCTTTGGTGGTTGAGTTTAATTATGCGTGAGAAGGAACTCAACACTCACTTTATTGGATAACGAACCTAGTCTCATAGGGAATTCCCATGACTCTTCCTTAAACAACACAAAAGAGAAAGGAAATGTTCCTATAAATTAGAAACAAGTTTATCCTTAGGAAAATGTTAAGCTTCCTTTACGCGTCAGCTTGTAATTAGAGACGAAACAAAAGTGTCGACTTTCACTCTTTATTGATAAATGACAAAGAAAATTGCAGAGACACTTACTTATATTTATAGGAAAGTGTCATCAACCCCCATCCTAAAATCAAATCTTAGAAATATCACAACCCTCCCCCCGTGTTTTAACATATTTGGCAGAAATCCTAATTCAATTTTTTAAAGTCAAGTCTATCTGATAATGATTTCAACCAACTTTCACTCAAGCCCAACCTTTTGCATGTTTTAAAAACTCAAGCTCTCGAAATCCCATTTATTATGCGGAATGGATAAACGACTTGCATTACAATTGAATTTTATAGAATAGTATTCATTCATCTTTCAAATTACAATAGAAACTATTTCAAAGTTTAGCTTACCCGTATCTCTAGTCCAGTAGTTGATTGCTTTTGGAGAGGCTTCAGCATTACATTCTAATACGACACTATCCCCACGAGGAGCAGCAACCAATTGACTCGGTACTTGAATCAGAGGATGAACTGAAATCAAAAACTTAAATTTAACACTTCTGGTTTATTTAAGTTTAATGGATTTTAATTTTTTCGAAAAAAAAAGCCAAAATGCAAGCAGAATAATTTCTTTAAAAAAATATTTTGTAAACATTACTTAAAAATCTAATCATGCTTATTAACTTTATGGTCGAGTTTTGAAATAAGGTTAACGCATTTCAGAATTATTTGAAAGTAAAAGTGTTGTTATGAAATGAATTCGTCAAATTTTCTCGCTTCGATAAATTAATGAGAGTGAAAGGAACCTTTCAGGATTCTCATGAAAATGAATTAGATTTTCTGCTTTTGTTTTCCTATGTGGAGATGATAATGTTGATGAGAGGGAAAGTTATTGTTCTCTGGCCTATGGGTTACTTTTGAAAATTCCCTTGTCATTAATGAGATGAGACTATTAATGGAACCGTTAATGATAATATCACCAATTTCATCCCTAATGGATTTCACAACACTACAAAACAATACATATTCTCATTTCCTCAATTTTCAAGTCCACCACTAAAAATTATGGTGTATTTACGTACCTTCACCACGCAATTTTTTGAAGGCTACAATTAAAGGAAATCTTAGTTTTTTTTTCTCCACATGGAGAGAAAGTTCGATTTTATTTTCCTAATGGAGCTAAAGAGTTTGAAAATGGGATGGGATTTATGATAATCAGAATAATAGGTCCTTTTCTCAGGTTCTTATTTTCAATCAGCATAAGTGAAAGTGAAGGAAATGTTCCTCTCTCTTTTTTTTATTTCACAACAGACGAAGAAAGGTTTTCATTCTGTTCTTTTGACACATACAAAAGTAATTCAAAATAAAAGATACACTATAATTTTCTTAAATTGTAAACATTCATCCAGTTTCAAAAGAAAGAGCAGTACACCTTAAAAACATCAACCGTCTTAAAAATTACTCCCTTTCCCTTTTTTTTTATTAAGTGGACATAGTTTTCAGACGGAAACTTCTGCAACATTTCGAATCGAATTCTTAGTTTTTTTTCAAAAATTTTGATAAGCAATTTCATTTTAAAAAAAAAAACTATTTTAAACATCATCTTTTCATCAAAAGAAAGGTATTGGATTATACATTTTAACCAGCGAAATTCATACAATCAATTACTATGAGTCTTTGTACTCAAAACTTTTTTTTTGCAAAAAATTGGACAAAACTTTGAATAAACTGTGTTTAGCTGTTAATAAAGAAACTAAGGAGAGTAATTTGCATATGAATGTGCTTGTTCTTTAAAATTGAGAAGAAAAAAAAGTTGAAAAAGTTTTCATCCATGTGTTACCTCAGTCTCTGCATTTAAGTGTCATTGACACAGAATATTAAGAAAATGAATACGAAACAAAAGAAAGTCAAGAGACATCCCTCTCTATCTCACTGCTCCTTCTTCTTTCAAACTTTTCTTTAAAAAAGTAGCTGACAGAGAACCTCTCAATTTTGATTAATGGGAAATTTTGCTCTTTCGAAGTGAAAGTCAAAGTCACTTTTTCTTCACTCAACTCAAACAGATTGTGAATGGGCGTTTTTTTAACTTAACTTGAATATTTAACATTAGTAAGTGGGTGGAAATGGTGGGGGTGAAAGGAAAGATAGAAAGAAAAGCACTATTTATTTTAACATTGGGTTTGTCCACCATATTCAATAGGAAAAAGGCGGATGGATTCAATTTTATTCTGACATTCTGATTCATGTGGATTATATAAAATTCGATTTTAGGATTCTTTTAACCCGGATTCAAGATTTCAAATAAAAAAAATCGAAAGGGTTGAACTTAATGTTTTTGGGATAGTTTTTTTCCCTTGGTATTTCTTTACATGTTGAAATAAAGAGAGCGGACACTTTTCTAAGGATTCAAAAGAATTTTCAATAAAGGCTGAGAGGAAAGAGAAAGCATTTAGTTTCCTTCTCAACCGGAAGAGAAAGGAAAACAAAAGAAGATAAAAAAGAAAAAGAAAGGGACTTACAGTGAACTTGAACTGTCATCCTCTTACTCACTGACGGAGGGATACCGTTAGAGGCAATACCTGTTAGAGATAATAAAAGACTCTCATCTTAATTACTTAATTACATTAAAAGAAACAAAGAACTCACAGAGATAAGCACCCATTTCACTCCTTGTTATTTTTGATAAGTTCAAAACTTCACCCACGAATGTTGGCACTATTAAAAAATTATTTTACATTCTTAATGAATAGATTTGTTAGTATTGAATTTTACCTTTTTTCTTTCCACCCTGGCCTTCCTTGATCATGATGAGACTTCCATCTTCTTTCTTCCATGTTATTGTAGGCTTTGGAAATCCTTTAGCTCTACAAATTAATTTAGCTTGTCCTCCCTCTGGAACCATTAGGTCACCCGTCGTCTCCTCTGCTGTTATGTCAGGGGGAATTACCACTTCCAAGTATGCCATCTGACACCATCATCATCACAGAAACAAAAATTAAACAAATGGGAAAATACAACGTCAACTCATAGTATAACATACAAAATTAACTCTTTAGAAACTCTAGATAAATGTAAGTTTTAGGCTGTTACAACACCAGCTAAGTAGCAGCTTGTGTTCTCCTGTCTGTATATTAGTTTCATAAGTCTTCCGGTAATCAATGAAATATTACACTTTTAGAATGAGATATTAGCTATGTATAGGCTGAACTTGAAATTTTATTTGGGGAAAATGTTGATGACAGAAATTATAACCTTGCAATCATAAAGGAAAAAAAAACAATAGAGCGACAACTGTTCCTTCTGTATGTTACAAGAAGAATTGATGCTGTTTATTATTTTGTTAATTCTAAATATGAAATTCTAAATCTTGATTTTTATAAATGAGTTTATAAAACTAAAAAGGAACTCACCGCTTTTAGTGGAGGAGTTGAATTAATCTGGCACATATACAATCCCTGTATCAGAGAAAGAATTAATTAAAGGAACATTACCAAATTAATTTAATAATTATTTACCCTGTCCGATCTCTGTATATTTTTAATGTGAAGTGTCCATGTTACTTTGTCATTCATTGTTACTGAAAGTCTAGCATTGTTTGTGATGACAAGATCATGGATTGCAAGTACAGCTTTCGTTTCTACCTTAATCCACGCAATCTATGCAAAGAAATGATTTTAGTTTAAATCGTTTAGACTAATAATAAATTAACTAAGAATTAAGCACGACTCTCTCTAGTATATTTTATCCATTTAGGATAGAAAACTGAGTAGAAAATAACGTGTGTTTGTATCCGTCATAAGGATTATACGCATGAATCCTAAAATATTTAAATGAACCTTCGTGCTTGTTTTCACTTTTCATCAATTAATAATCCATATCCGATATATTTATATATTATTGTATAAAATTTACTGCAAAGTGATGCATTTTTTAAGCTTGTGTAAAAACTATAGTTTGTTATTTTTATAATGTGGAATTTTGTTTTCTATTTTTTCACCAGAGAAATTTTAGAAAGTTTTTGGCTTTATGTTTTTGTTGGCTAATTGCTCACTGACCAAAGTAGGAGGTGACATGAATGAATTTGTATAATTAAGTTATTCAAATTAATGAAACCATGGGTTTGGGCTGGAGTCCGCAGAGTGCTAGAAATCAAGAAACCAGCTGCTCTTACAAAAACGACTTTCACCCCTTTTCTCCTAAATGTTGAATGCTTTCCCTCGTTTTTCTCTCTCATCTATGGAAACTATTATACGCATTTATTGTGTGAGAATGCAAAGTTTTCGAAGTAATAAATCAGGCAGTAGAAGAGTCGTCATCCTTTTTCCTCCTTTAGAACAGAATGTGAAGAGAAGAGAAAGTTTTTGTCATGTATTAATTAAAACCTTTCCAAAAATTGTTATTCTCTTCGCCTTTGTGACCCAAACATTCACATCTCATGAATATAGATTTTTCATTCACTGGAAGGGAGAAACTTGTCATTTTTTAGTTGTAAATATTATTTTTTACCCTGTGATCTCCTAAATTTTCCACCATACAAGTAAAGCTCGCTTCCTTCCCTTGGATTTGTGTCACATTTTTAAGTGGACCAATGAAATGAGGTTCGTGTGCAGAAAAACCTGTATAAAAATAAAGGATTTATATTTAAACATTGAAGAAAGGATACGTCTTGAGAAAGACTTTGTTCATATGACTTCGAGGCCTAATTACTTAAGGTGGCAGGGGGAGCCTCGTTCACGTAATTAGTTTCTTTCTGTGTACCTTTGAGTGTGTTACATTGCATTACCGTTTAGCAATCAGTTATATTGTTATGGGGTCATGACATGCATCTTTCTAAAGTTGTTTGCTTTCACTCTAGCGTTTGTTATACGCCTTTTGTAAACAAACAAGGAAATTAAGATCTTCAGTCTACTAAATAAATCGCATACACTAAAGAACTCATAAGTTTTCACAACTTTTTGGTGTGTTCATAAGTGAATTAATTAGTAAAATATATCACTGCTTGTATTTTCTTAAGCGATATTCTGAGGAAAAATATCGGTTAAAACTTCAGCTTTTATTTTGATGGACACAAGAACAGTTTCTTAATTCTTTCTACAAAACATTAAAATTTCAGTGAATTAATTTAAGATTCATGATAACCTTCTTCAATTTTATAAACAAAAATCAGATATAACTAAGATTTATTGACTTGCAACTTTTATTTAACTAAATAAAAGTTCAATTCACAATTAAAAGCTTTCAAACTTTTTTTTCTAAAATGGGAATGCATCGGAAGAAAAAGTAATTAAAAGTTTGTGGAGGAAATTAGGAAAGGTGTGTTTGTAATGTTGAAAAGAAATAACGTAGGCGTAATGGGAATAGTAGTGGCAGTGTAAAATTGGAAGGACATTTTTTTCAAAGGCCTGAAGTAAAGAAAAGATTGTTTTCAGTAGTTGGTTACTTCCGATCCCAAGGGCCCAAAAAAAGAAAGAGTCGAGGCGGTGATTTAACCCGAATGAAGTTTCATCTCGTGATAAACGAGTCAAATAGGATCAGGGGAAGAAGAAAAAAAGCTGATGACAAAAATGTGTGAAAATTGGACCCAGTGCACCAATACGTTCCGCTCTCTGGACAAACTGGATCTTGTTTTTCCTTTTCTCACTTTCTCCGTGTCTTCATCGAATTTTTTTTCTTCGTATCTTTTTCTAAGGATATACTTTTGACTTTCGCTTTCTTTTTGGACATCTTCACTAACCATACCCCAGACGCTCATATCTAATCTCAACAGACACAACTCTGATGATTGCAAAAAATCTAAAGAAAAACTCACCCTCCAGTTTTTATATATAAAACTACCCTCTCTGTCATCTCATATATGGTACCTGCCTAAATTTTTATGACTCTTTCAACAATTTACGCTTCAAAAAATTTGAGGGTATAATTCAAAATTTTCACATTTTCTAAATGAATGAAGCTAATACTTCTTAATTAATCGTAGAATCAATTAAAAATAGAACATTTCAGAAACCATAGGATCCACAAAAGTGTTCCCTAGAGTCCTAATTCTGTTTTTAGTATAGTATAATTGCGCTGAAATAAGCGAATGGAATATTCTCCTGACGGTGCTTTATTTATTTGTAGAAAACGAAAATTTTGTTATTACGATACAAAAATTTAAATTTAAAGGTGTATAATTGGAGTTAATTCTTGATATAATTTGTATAGAATATTTTTGACCTACACACACGTATACATTAAAAGGAACAAAATAATGCATAAGTATTCCTTTAATTAAAATGCATAGAAGAGAACTTGTAAAGATTTCAAACTGTTAGAACTGTGATCTAAGGAATACATAACATATCTGGAGTTGGATCTAACAATTAATAATATTGCTTGTCGTAAGGGTATATACTAGAAATAGGGGAGGGGTGAAAGACGTGAGATGCATCCAGGGAAGCTTTCTCTCCCTTTCTCCTTTAATAATAATAAGCTTAGGAATGCTGAGCATTCCCTTCGTTTCACTTTCACTAATAATTTTACATGGCATGGAACATTCATCCTATTATCTTCTATCCCTATCTCGAAACTCTTCAACCAAATTCCTCCTCTTTAAAAATTATTTTATACATTTTCATTCTGAATCTTATAATCCTTCAAACCAAATCCTCCAAAGAAGCAACAGAAGATGATTCTTTTTAACCCTTTTCACATTCCATTGTCTTAGAAGATAATAGCTATGATGGGTTAGATGGGTTGGAGGACACGGGGGTTCTTTCCCTTGATTTAATCAACTCAAGTATTAGAGAATGAAGAATGCTTTGATCATCTTTTTCTCTATCTACTTCATATTCAAAACACTGTATCCGACTTTGATGTAATTTCTGTTTATGGTTTGGTGTTTTAAGTATTCTGTGGCTTTCCATTAATTAGTACTAACAAGGGATACACTTTCTAAACCTTTTCCTTCTTACAAAGAATTTTATCCAAGTCCCTTAAAAACATTAGCCCATCAACCAGAATAACATGAACAACAATCTAATAAGAAAATATCATCTAAGATAACATTTTATATTCTACCATTTTCCACTTATAAAATATATGCCAAAGTTTAATAGGAAGACCCTTCTTCTTATAATCTTTTTATCGAAAAGTAAAAACGAAAACTCAAATTTTCTTTTAGAAAATGAAAGTGGTGAAGTAGAAACTGATTGTAGAAAATTTATTATTGTTAAAATTGAATGTAATCTCAGCTAATGATTTCCAGTTCAACTATTTTACTGAAATATTATTTAAAACAGGATTATTTTAAAACTTTTCTTCTAAACTTTTCATTCTCTGTTTTTATAATAAAAGCCAAAAGTTAACATTGAAAATATATCAATTTTTATTTTATTTATTTTATTTATTTATTTAATTTCGAGCCAGCACCCGGAATGTACTAATGTACCCGGTCGTTACGCTGCCCACCATCTT
>JAQGCN010000577.1:0-18238 GCA_034699725.1 Friesea truncata
AAGTTCAAGGCCACCACTCAAGTTTTTTCTTGTGCAATGTGATCTGAAGGGTTTTTTTAAACATAAGTTATATAGTAGTATGAGCTTATTTACACTCGTTCTTATCGCTTTAAAAAAAATTTCACCTTTGCAGCAAATTATAAGGTCTTTTTTTATGACTATTGCAGTAACAATTTATTATATTTTTTTAAGCGTTTTTATAATAAATTTATAATATAATTACAGGTCAATTAATCCATCAGAGAATAAAACTGTAGCATTATTAGCTATGGGGTGAGTCAATCAAAATCAACAAAAAATATAAATGGGTAATTTGTAATTTTATATTGTGGGAATTTGTTTCAGGGAAGGATGGCATAACTACCATCATGTAATAATTAAACTCATTATTCTCTTATTAAAGGAAGCAATTATTAACGGACGTAATATTTTCTTATAGGTATTCCCTTGGGATTACAAAGCAGATGAGCTTGGCCATTACCAATATAATGTTACCACTGCTTTCCTGGATTTTATGGCTTGGATTGGATGGGCTTATGATTTGAAAACTGTACCAAAAGACGTTGTAAGCTGTTGGAATATTGTTATTTGTTTTATATAACTTATAATATTGTTATTTTTGTAAAGGTCCTTGCACGCGTAAATAGAACCGGTGATGGAAGTCATAGTCATCATGAAGAATCGGGGCCTTGGGGTTGGGGGGACAAAGATATTTCAAAAGATGATGTCAAAATTACTCAAATCCTACATCCAGTTCGCAGTCCTTTAGCATAAAACTTTTAGCTTATTACTTCTTTTGTATTAACAAAGTAATTTAGACATATTGATAATCGTTGAGTCAAATAAAATATTACCATACCACGTGCGTACCTAAATTCAGTTAAATGTTTGATTTAACTTAATTTTCAACTTCGTAGCATTAGGAGGAAGGATTGTTAATTTTTTTTGGTTATGTCATATTTTAGCTTATAAAAATAAAATTAAAGTGGTTGAAAAGTAGTTTAGTGATTGGTTAATTAATATGATTTCATGGCATCATCATAATCTAGGAAAATGATAAAGTGTGTGTTGGTTTTTAGTGAGTTTCTCCCAGTTAGTTTTATAAGTTGATGATTTTATATTTTAGTGAAGCCGGATCAGCAGAAAAGGAAAAATCAGAAAAAGAATTTCTATGAAAATTCTTTAATACTTCCTTTAATTAACTCAACATTGTATTTAACCGTTATTTTTGAAGTATTATTTTAGAAAGTGTGAGACTAGATTTAGTTGGTGGAAATATCAAAATGTCGTATTCATGTAGTAAGTTCAATACAATTTATTTTTTTATTTTTTATTAAACATTTAAAAAATTCATTCCTAACTTAAATAAGCATCAGTTATTATTATAATTACAGTATATGCTTTGAATTTTCTTAATCCGATTCACTAGTTTTTCAGCATTTTAAGAACAAAGAAAATTTACCCATTTTTAACATACTTGTTTGATTTTTTGAATAATAACTATTTTAAGTTCAACGAACCCTTTATTAACTTTTTAAATTTTTTAATTATCCACTCTAACTAACATCTTAAAAAATTAACAGACTTATGAGTTAAGATTAAGAAGCACCTGGTACTTGATATTAAATCTATCATCGGTTTATTTACCTGTAGCATCACCACCGGTTTGACTTTGACAGAATGTCCTTTTATGGACATGTATTTTTTTGTTTGATGACTCATATAATGTTTTGGTGATCTCCCTTTCTCACGAAAAAACAATGATCAAGTAAAAAAGGTGCTTCTAACTTTTATTAGTTAAATGAATCCCATAAAGAAGTATTTTCAAAATTAGTTGTGAAATAATGTACTTTATTATTAATTAATCATCTTTTGATTCCGTATTTTTTTTAGAAAATATTTTTGCAACTCTCCCAAGGACTCAAAGAGGAAATCCGATTGTTCTTGGTGGTGATCCGAAAGGGAAGAATTTTCTGTATGCTAATGGGAACAGTGTTATTATTCGAAATATTGAGGTACTGAATCCTAAATAGCCTAAATGATTTCCGGTTCTTATTAGAAAATTCTTTCAGAAAATCTTTGAACAGCAAACAACTGTAGCTGTGAAAAAGTTTCTATTTATAGAACGTCCTCTTTTTTTATTTATCTTTCCATCTTTTTTATAAAATAATTTTTTGGCATTATTCCATAAAAAAAGACCAACTGCTGTGTAAAAATTTAATTTAGGTTTTTAAACTGAACTGAAAGCTTGATTTCGTTGGGAATGTTATTTGACTGGACATGTTGTGATTTTGAGGAAATAATAATAATAATTTGTTTTTTAGAACCCGGCTATTTCGGATATTTACACTGAGCATTCAACCAACGTTCTTGTGGCAAAATATTCTCCAAGTGGATTCTACATCGCTTCTGCTGGTATAACTGTCAAAAAGTTAATTTGATGAGATGATCTGTTTATATTAATCTTATAGATCAGAGTGGAAAAGTTAGAATTTGGGACACTGTTAATCAAGAGCACATTCTAAAAAATGAATATCAACCTTTCGGTGGTCCAGTTAAAGATTTGTGTTGGTCTCCAGACAATCAAAGAATAGCAGTTGGGGGTGAAGGTCGAGAAAAATTCGCTCATGTATTCATGACTGATACTGGAACTTCAGTTGGAGAAATTACAGGTCAAACGAAAGCCATCAATTCCATCGACTTTAGACCTTCTCGTCCATACCGAATTATTACAGGATGTGAAGACAACACGATAGGAATTTTTGAAGGACCACCGTTTAAATTCAAATGCACGAAAAAAGTAAGTAAGCCAATCTTTAATTACTATTTTAAACGAAACTTATATTTATACAGGAGCATGGGCGTTTTGTACAAGCTGTACGATATTCTCCTGATGGAGAAATGTTTGCTTCCGGTGGATTCGATGGGAAAGTATTTCTTTTTACTGGAAAAGACTCGGAGTTGATTGGAGAATTAGGATCGCCTGCTCATGCTGGTGGAGTTTATGGTGTATGTTCTTATTTGTTATAAATTAAATATTGATAATGTTTAATTTTACAATTGTTTCTGTACTAGGTGGCTTGGAGTCCTGATGGGAAAAAACTTCTTAGTGCATCCGGTGACAAAACTTGCCGTCTTTGGGATATAGAGTCAAAGTCATTGATCTCTGAATTTCCTATGGGGTCTCAAATTGACGATCAACAGGTCAGTAAAACTATGAAAATAGACATCAATTTTACATAATTTAGAAACTACAACAGAATATTTCCATATTTAGGTATCTTGTCTGTGGCAAGGACCACATCTTCTCACAGTTTCCCTAAGTGGATTCATTACTTACTTAGACATCAATAACCCAACGAAGCCTTTAAGAGTTATCAAAGGACACAACAAGCCGATTACTGTTATGTGCTTGAATGAAGAAAGAGATCGAATTTTTACAGGGTCTCATGATGGTTGGGTAACACATTGGGAAGTTACGACTGGTGTTAACGACCGTGTAGGAGGTCCTGGACATGGGAATCAAATCACTCGAATGCAAGTTGTTGGAGATAAACTCTACACTTGTGGAATAGACGATAATCTTAAAGTAGTTGAATTGGATGGATTTCTTTACAATCCTCAAAAAGATTTGAAGTTAGGGGCCCAACCTCGTGGTATGGACTTGAATGAAGGAAGGATATTTATAGTCACAGTGAAGGAGGTATGTCGGATTTTATAAAAGTTACAAAGAATTGTTTTATTATGCATGTACTATTTTTATTTAAGTTATTAGTCATTGATGGAGGAAAGAAAGTGGGATCCCTTGGAATCAATTTTGAACCATCGAGTTTGTCATTCAATCCTTCGCAAAACGAAATTGCAGTTGGAAGCTTATCTGACAGCAAGGTAATGAGAAATCAAACTAATTCCCTCCACTCCACACAGTATTAACTTTTTACTTAGCACTGCTTAAAATATTTGTTATTAATATTTGTACAGGTTCACCTCTACAGCCTTACAGGCTCGAATTTCTCTTTGAAACAGAGCCTAAGTCACGCTAGTGGAGTTACTGATGTGGCTTTTTCACCAGATGGTCAGTATCTTGCTGCTTGTGATGCAAACAGAAAAGTAGTCCTGTATTCGGTTCCTAACTATGAGGCTGCGGATCGAAAAGAATGGGGATTTCACAATGCTCGTGTCAACTGTCTAGCATGGTCTCCAAATTCAAAGTTACTAGCATCGGGAAGTCTTGATACAACAATCATTATCTGGAGTCTAGACCAGCCATCTAAGCATCTCACGATCAAAAGTGAGTTTAGGCATTACGTATGTTGTTTTCATGCTAAGAACCGATTATTTTGTTTTCAGATGCCCATCCACAGAGTCAAATCACTGGACTGGCTTGGACCAATCAAAATCAAATCGTATCTACAGGACAAGATGCTAACACCAAAATTTGGGAAATCAATGCCTTCCCACCGGCTTAAGGATGTTCCGATGCAAATATAAACCACCCTTCCTCTTTGAAATTTAAAGTGAATTTATGCCAACCTTCTTCATGATGGTATTCTAATGAATTGTTCAAAACTTTTTTTAAAAGAAATCCAAATCAATAATTTAAAGTCTTCCGTGCCGTCGTCCTCTTCTAAATTAATATCAATCTCTATAAGCTTAACAAAGGAAATAAAAACAGGATAGCAACTACGAATTTCTCTGCTCAAAAAGAAATCAAGGTCTTATTAAATTATGAAAGGTTAATACAAAGATATAAGTAGAACAAATACGAAAATCCTTTTTAAGTTCAAGCAGTGCTAGAGGAGGAGACATTCATCGGATTTTTGAGAACGATGATTACTGAGTCACCACGGAGGAACATCTTTGAAATAAATCGATCCTTTGTGACTGGCTTTGACTGGAAAAAGTTAAACAAAAACATACATATTGTTTAGAGTTGTTTAGAATAATTTAGTAAATAAGTTTACATACTTTCTTCTTTCCTTTCCCTGGACGTGTTACCTCAGTCCAGATCTCCTTTACATTTTCCAAAACCATGTTGCAATGCCTGTCAAATGCCTTAACGCGTGCAAGAAGTTTCTTATTGTTGCGACAGTTAATCATAACCTGTAAAGTTGAACAAAAGTTTTAGTTTACATAAATTATTATGAAAATTCGAGCTTTTTTCAATCTAATTTATGAAATGAATTACTTGTGTGTTATTTTTGACTGACTGTGCCAAAATTGAGAGAGGCCCAGTACTAAATTCCTCTTCCTCACGCTTTGCCAACTCCTCAGGAGTCATTTCTGACTTGGGTTTGCTGTAAATCAATTGTATTGTAATTAAGCATTTTTCATAAAATTAATTAGCATAACTTTTATAAACTTACGTTACTCCAGACATTGTAAGGCGTTTGATATTCTTTCGATAGGTTCTGTTGAAGCTGTATTAAGTTATGTTGATTTTAATATAATAATATATGTATTAAATATATTAATTAAAATCTTAATTTCCAAAAATCGACTCACGAGTAACTTTTTTTAAATTCGGGTTTTTGAGTAGTCGAGCCGTTTTAGGAGAGAAACTTTCTTCACTTTACTCTTCGCTTGCAAAAAGTTGGCGGTCAACGGTCATTAGTTAATAAATTCTTGATTAATTTATTCTGTTAGTTAACATAAACGAGTAGCTTTGTCAAATTATTTGGTTTGTCCATTGCTCAGCATTTTCTGAGCGAAACGTCCGAAAATATGGGATTAAATTATATTTTTATTGACGACCGCGCTAACCGCCAACTTCTTCCAACGCCGCGCGCCCGGCCAAGCTTTTTTGCCGGATTCTGTACCGCAAAGTTAATAAAAGTGTAATGTGTAACCGTCGTCACAAATCAAATAATTTGTTAATTAAAAGGCAAAATATAGTATAACAAACATTCTATTACATGATCAATTTCAGTAGATATTTTTTTCATTTCCGGAGAAAATTGTTTGAGATTTTTGATGAGCACCCTTTAACTCTCGTCAAAAGAAGTCCATACGTAATTTAGAAGTAAAAGCAATTAAGTTAAAAAGGAAGTGTTATAAGGTTTTATTATTGATTGGAAGCAATTAAATGCCATATGGCTATTTAATTTAGAGTTCCATTTATAAAATACAATTAAATTAACAGGAAATTACATCCCTTGTTTTTCTGGTGATTCATTATATTAGTCGTATTAGTTGCAAATCATAATAAATCAATTTAACGAGAACCATTTCATTTTTTTTATTCTATAAATTATAATTTTGTGTAATACTTCGGCCTTTCTTCGTATTAGAAAATTTAAATGTATTCCGAAGAAATCGTACGATATTTTCAAAGTTTGATATTTATCTTATTCAGGATGTGCGCTACTTGAAAAGTTGAAAATTATAATTCTTAAGCAAGCACCGTAGACAAAAAAATTAAACTTATTTCTGAGTTTGTCATGCATTTATTTCAATTAGAATTTCAATTTTTTTTTCAAATTAGATACTTCAACAAATGAATGAAATACAGAAGAGAATGGTAAAACTTCGAGTTATTTGTTGAAATAGTTTTAGAAAAAATTAAATATTTATTTTCTTGAAAACTGTTTTTCTTTCTGCGTTTTTAGGTTAGTTTTTTCTACTATTACAACATGAGTATAGAATTATAATTCTATATTTTGATGCACAAATCTAAGTTAAATATAATACTAAAATGTTAATATAGAAGCAATATATTACAGATTGACTGACGACAGTTAAAAACGTAATAAACTTAAGTAATTCTGCGAATTTCTATTAGTGATATAAATAAAAGATGAGCTTGTTATATTTTAAACCGTACAGCTAGTTTGATATAAAAATTACAATAAAACGCATCAAAAATTGAATACGTACGTAGTTATTGAGTAAAGCAATAGTATGGGGTTCTATGGAATTGATTTAAATCTTATAAAATTGTGAAATAAAAATAATGTCTATATTGAAACTAGAAGAATTTTTTGTATTATTCTTTCTTGGTAAATGGTTCTTCTAGAAATTTCTTAAAGTATCCCCTTACTTTAAGATTACTTAGATGATGAATTGATTACTATTACAGACGTACTCTCGAATTCTGCTTATGCGTATATATGCACGCCCACCATTCAAACTCAAAGCGTCAATGATAATAATTTAAACGCTTTCTTAACCCCCATGAATAACAGCTGCGCTGGAATACGAATTCCGGTATATAAGCCCACGGTAAAAATATTATCAAATCAGTACTAAAATACATCAACAGAGATTCATATTAAACTATATTTTTAACATCAACTTGTACAATAACTAAAAGTATCAGATTCAAAAGTCAACAACGCTTTTATCTATCGAAATCCACAAGCACTTTTCAAATAATCAAAATTCAATTTATAGAAGAAATTGTGTTACCCACATCTTAAAAACAAAAGGTAAACAATACTTTCTTTTATAAATAAAAAAATCAGCATTTCATTTTACTTTGCATTTGCTCTTTTCATTTTTTCAGGGATTTCATAGCATTCTTCAATTTTTTCATAACAAAATATTTTAATTTCCATTCATTTGTTTTTAGAAGTTTATCTTTTTAAAGTATGAGTCAAAGATGTTAAGTATTTTAGCAAAGCTTGTTATGTCAAGATTTTATAAAGCACTTCGGTGAGATCTTTTAATCCTATTTCCCATGTTAGAGTTGATTGATAAACTTAAAGGAAAATGAATACTTGCGATGTGACATTAAGTGACCTTTTCGTCTGAGCTTCCAACTATAATTCCCATTGAACTGTCATGTCACCTGATTATAAAAGAATAACGAGTTCATAAATCATAATAATTTAATTGATAAAGAGATTGAACTTTTAAAAGCTGAAAGACGTAAGAGTTTACTGAATGGAAATATTCTTATTTCAGTTTTAACTTTTAACTTTTAATAATTTAATAAATAGGATTATTATTTATTCAAACAATTTAATTAACGTAATTGTATAAATTTTTAAAACAATAACAGCATATTTAATCATTTTAAATTGGGAGCTAAGTGAATCTTTTTTCGTTCAAATGAAATATAAAGTTTATTGAATGATTGTGTTTAATTTGAAGTTTTTTTTATATAATTAATAAGCAAAATGTTAAAAATCCATCACACTATCGGAAATAGTAAAATTACGGCATGTTTCCATTCCCATTCATTAAAATTAAATTAAATTTCACAATCAGCAAAAATAAAATTAGTATAGTGTTTGCGAAATTAAAGAAATTTTATTTCATTTGCTCAATTTACGACAGTTGGATATTTTAATCTTTGAGTTTCTTTTATTTTTGTTGATCTTTGGGATGTCAGAATTGACGTGCCTATCCCTCCATTTTTACAGTATCGCGTGTGGCGTGTCCATTGTTGACCTTTAGGTCACTTGGAAATTCTTGACTTCAACAGCGGTCATGAATCTAAGACGGAATAAGATTTTTTTTTTGCTGGGCGAATTTTTATATAATAAGAAATTGAATTTCGCAACGTGTATTAATGAGCTTTAAAAATGGTATAATGAAATAAAAAAGATCCAGTGTATACAATAATTATCGTTGCATTTGCGTAATATAAATATTTGAGAAAGTCGGTTCCGTTTCTTTAGTGAGCAATATTACTTTAATTTTTGCTTAAATTGCAAAAGGAATTTGCTAAAGATTGCGCTTCTCATCGTAAGATTTTTAATGGATATAATTTGCGGCATAGGAGTTTAAAGAAAGAATTTTTATATATTAATTAATTGACATTTGACACTCTGGAGATAAACAAGAGCTGAATTTTAATTGATATTGGTAGTGGTTAACTGTGTCATTCCCATTAGTAACACCATAAATGTCACAAAGTAGTAAGTAATTAAACTATCACAATTTGAACATGTAGTAAGATTTAATCTTAACCTACAATTTTGTAGTGTCGCAGCAATTCATTTTATCTTTAAGCTTGACTTTTTTATAGTGTAAACCAGTTTCATTTAGTTTAAATACAAAGAAGTTATACAAAATATACAATAATCAATTGTGTTAGACACGCATTTTAGCTAGGGGTTGTTGTAAACTTGGCCTTTGTCTTTTAATGTTGTCTAAGTCTACCCGTCTGCCAATTTTTGCAACATTTGCAGTTTTTCATGACCTTCGTTTCATGAAACTGCTACAAAGATGTGTGTAAAAAATATTCATTCATTTTGATTTTCAGTTTAAAATGAATGAAATTACAGTTGTTTTGGTTAAATTCAGCTTCTTGCAAAATTGATAAATGAAATCCTTAAGTAAAAGTTATAATAAGCATTCTCCAATGTTGTCTGATTGTGAGAGTTCAAACGTATTTTTTTAGAACAAGAGCATAGGTAAACATGCTATACGATGATACTAATTTGACTAATTATTTTAATTGAGATAATCTTTTATTCCATTCAATTGCTACGAATCCCACGCAATTCCTTTACGCTCTAATTAATTACTGTATCTTCATCCATATTACGATACATATCCATATTATTGTCCAGGGATGAGCTCATTTCTGATGTAACACTATAATTAAAATACCTCATCATTATTAATTTCATCACTGAAATTGCGCCCTCATCGAGAAATTAAATTACAACCATTGTTTGATGCAGCATTGTTTCGGACTTCCATATTGGCAACTTTAATCATGCTCTAATTAAATTCTAAATAATGTGGTAACCAAAAAATTATTAAAGAGTACATGCTATTTCTACTCATAATAACGTGTCAAAATGTAAATGCTATACATATTTGCGATCACGTTTGCATTCATTTATTCTAAAGCATATCATGTTAGTATTGCATGCACGGATGCAAGGTTCAATCGGTCAAAATAGGGGAAACAGCCTGGCTCACTTACATTCTAAGTAACGGTCGAGGTGTCAAGTTTCTACCATTAATAGTGTAATTGTAGATCTAAAATTATAATAAAGGAAACAATACCCAGTTTATGCATTCAAGCATCATTTTCACAATAGCGGTAGAGGAAAAAGGTGAATCTAAAGTCTTATTGCAATTTTTAGAATTTTAAACAAATTAAAAAATAAATTGCAAGATTTTATAACAATGAGTTAAAATTCCAGTGGAATTCATTGTTCATGTTGGGAAAAAAATTAAATTAATTTACTCAATAATTAATTTCAAATCTAAATTCATAACCATGAAATCAAAAAAGAAATTAACTTTTTACGAATAATATGGAAAGCAGTTTCATTTTAGTCTTCAATTATATAATATTTTTAATTTCCATTCATATTTAATTATTAATAATTTTATTTTCATTTTTAGAAATTCAGCATTTCACCAATGACTCGTGAAATATTTTGGGACCGTTGTGGAAAATTGTGGGCATTAAGGCTCGTTCTGGTTTTTCTTGTCACTGCTGAATTAAGTGAAAGTCGTCCACCATCATTCGAGATTGGATTTGGGAACCATTATGAAAGAGTAAGTTATTTGTAAAGAATTATACTCAATAACCATTACTGCATATATTAAATAATTATATTAATATTTAGTTTACCAAAGTCAAGAGACATCGGGGTAACACTTGGGCTTCGTCACCTCCAATGAGTCACTCAATAGCGGACGCTACAAAACATAATTTAGATGGTAAATTCAAACATTTTGTTTGAAATATTTTTAAACAAAAAATTTTCCAAAATATTTAGAAGCGTCAGTTGAAGAAGAATCTGATGTCCGACAATGGTTAGAGCTGGAAACTGCTCCTCCAGCAAAAATATCAGCAAAACTTCATTCGGAAGTCGTCTTGGAATGCGTTGCAGTAGGGTCTCCTCCACCAGTCGTTTATTGGCTTAAAGATGGAAAACCAATCGAATCCCTTCCTGTTGTCGACTCAGACGAATTATTAAATGGACTGGATGCAGAACTACATTCCACACTTTCAGGATTCTCCATGGCCAAAGTTAAAACTAAAGTTCCAATTCGTTGTATTCGCCCTGAAGACGAAGGTGTTTATTCCTGTGTTGCTACACAAATGGACGGACCTGATGGTACCGGCCCACGCCGAACCAGCGCTTTAACTACAGTTGTCATTGAAGGTATTTCTATTTTAAATTCCCATGAAATAATTATTTATATTTACAAGTTGTATTTTATTTTTCCAGAGGACGATAAAAGCGAAGATTGGAAACCTGAGTGTGAATTTCGCCTTCCGCCATTTGCATTTCATGGAAAGAAAGGAAGACGTGGTACTCCAGCATTTATTCATGCTTCGGAATCTCTTCATATGGAAGCTATTGGAAACAGTGTACTGTTACCGTGTCGTGCTGGTGGAAAACCCAAACCACATATACAATGGGTTGGATCCGATGGACAGCCAATGGTACTTGGAAAAAAATATCAAATTAATTCCAGGGGAGATTTGGTCATTAAGAATTTAAGCTGGAATGAAATGGGAGAGTACAAGTAATTCAAATACAAGTATTTTAATTTTGAAATATTATATAAACATATTATAATTTATAGATGTAACGTTGAGAATCCTTACGGTTCGGAAACGACGTCTACATTTTTGTACCCTCTGTTGGTGAGTTTCAATTTTTTTTAAAAATATTTAAAAATTCAATTGAATTTGATTTAATTTACAGCCCGAAGAAAGATAAAACATTTTGAAATAATCAGAGGTGTATCTTAAACTAATTTGAAAAACCACATAGTATGAAGGTGGTCCATTCACCTAGTCAGCATCGTCAAAGTAAAAAGAAATCTGAAGATTTATTTTATAAATGTTAATTTTATTTTAGTAAGTTTCAGTATTAATTTTTATTTTATACTTTACTTTAATTCAGTTTATATTTTTAGTGGTTAATTTCATAAAAATGGAGAAACATAACGATTATACCTGCCTTATCTTAAAAAACCTAACCATTCTTTATTTTTAACTTTTGTACACTATAAGTTTTAAATATAATTTTTATCTTTGCTTATTATTATTCTTATTTTTCATTTTTTATTTTATTCTATTTAGCCAAATCTTGAAAAGTGAATCATGTTAAATGTAAAATAAATGTTGCAAACATTAAAAACCGTTAAAATATTGATATATTGATGATTGATGAAATATTTTTGAATGAGTTTTTTATTTATGGAATAATGGTTAAAAGATAATTAGAGAAAAAATACTTTGTGAAGAGTTGTTCCAGCAAAGAGAGTTCCAACTTGGAACTTCCAAGAATGGATACTGGATTTCCGGTTGCAATTGTGTTCGAAGTGAATCTATTTTTTTTTCGGAAATGAAATTTTTTAAAAATAACAATATATCTTTACAAATTATGCAATTTGGGGTTGTTTTAAGTAAAGAAAAAAATGTTGACCCAAAGGCAAAGGGTCCCCTTCCCTTTTTTTTGAAATTTTGGTAAGTTGTCGAAAAATAAGGATGCGGAGCGACGTCAAATTGACGTCGACGATGATTTAGTGGAAACAGTTTGGTGACATTGGGAGGCGGTCATATTTTCTCGTTTCGTGTCGACTTCGTTGGTGGAAAGGGTCTTTCTTTAAAAATTAATGTTTTGATTAAATCCGATGTTTTTGAGCTTTTTATTAAATTATCCAAGCATTGTATTGAGTGAGTCATGGGTTTCATTTAGTTAATGATGATATGATGCCCAATTTTGTCTCGTCCCTTTTCCTCCGAGTGGATCATTATTGTGATATTTTTGTGAAGCAAGCAGTATATCCATTTTTTTGCGATTTCACCTCACCGAATCGGAGTGCAAAAAATCCCAGGGTAATGTTACTTTTTTTTTCTACATTCTCGAGTTATTTTTGACCGTTGAATCACTTATACATCTTTTTTTTGTTCTAGACGAAGAAAATAAGATTGGCTCGTCACTTTAAGTTAGTCTGTTTTGTCAAGGACTTCTAAATTCATCACTTCACATTATCTGTCGGCGGAAGGTTATTTATTATTGTTGTCACGTTTAGGTATGTTACTTTACTATAATTGATTTGTAGAGTTAATTTATTGGTTGTATTATTGTCAAGCTAAGGAAAAATGGGAGATATCAAAGTTGAAGCGCTAAGGTCTTTGGATGATTTCGTGCTGAATGCAGGTGAGTTATTTTCATTAACTTTTACTTTGTACTTGTGTTCTATATCTATGTTATCCAATTTCTTATTTCTTTAGCACGGTTTGACATGCCGAAATCAGAATCATGGGGTCGTCGGGTCAAGGCAAATCTGATTTACTACCAATCAAATTACTTTGTTTTGTTCTCGGTCATCTTTCTCTTGATGGGGTATTAATCTTTAAAGTATTCGTACTATCTATTCTACAACAATAATGTGTTTTGTTAGATTGATTCGTCCGACACAAATCTTGGTCGGAATGTTTGCCACACTTGGCTTGGGATTCTTGCTTCACTTTATCAGTGAGCGACCTGGAGCTACAGAAAAAATTCGTCAGAATCACCCACTCTTATGCTTGCTTGCAGCTGGTGGAATTGTTTACTTAATCCTTGGATATTTCTTTCTTGCTGCTGTCCTTCTGCCAATATTGGGTAACGTATCCAGTTCATTCCGTTGTTATTTCTGTATAAATTCATTTATGTTTCTTCTATCAGTTATCTTCTTGCACTCATCAACTCGTCTACGCAATTTGGGGAACAAGGTGGCAAATCAGGCAGAAAAACTTGGACTCAAGAAAACACCAATGGGTATCTTGCTTGAAGAACTTGGAATTTCATTTGAACTTCTTGACGACTAAGAATGTCTGCTCACCAACCAACAAAAAACAAAACAATACACAGAAATAACTCACCTAGTTAATCTCGTTCGTCCTTTTGTCGTGTTAACCATAATATTGAAGTTAAGGAATTACTTATATTTAAATTAGAATGTTAGATTATTCTAACACATAGCAGCTAATAACATTTATCAAGATTAGTTAGATAATCTTAAATATTGCTTGGCCCAACTTCTCTTAGTTTTTGTTGTTTAGAAATATCTTGAGTACTGAATACTTTTACATTGGGCTACTCATTAGGCGTAATATGGAGCTAACAAACAATATCTTACTGTTGATTTATTGTTTTCTCTCTTAACAGTAATTTATCCTATTACTTATTCAGATTCTTTAACTCAACCTTTACTCATAGATCCCTTGTTTCACTGTTGATTAAATTGTGGCAGTTGCTGCGATGTAAGATTCATTTTGGAGTATTTTGTTTTATTAGTAGTAAAGGGTGATACATCGACTTGTGACTTTTATTTGGGTCACTTAAAGTTGTGTGACCCATAGCCTATCGGTCACACAAGTGACAAGTCGATCGGACTCATATAGTATTGGGATCCTTGTTAAATCTGAGGTAGGAATTAATACATTTCCTCAACCAATTCCAACTATGTAAAAAATGGAAAACAAAAGATGAGTGTATTTGTAATTAGTCGATATTTGGAGAAGATTGATGGTTGTAAGAGATAATAGTAAGGGAGGGGGGATTATTTTTTGTGTTACATTGTAGAATAATAATCATAATGATAGTGGGACAAAAAGAGAAGCAGACACAATGGACAATGCACAAATCCGCCCACGACTCAGATGACTCGACATGAAAAGTAAAGGGTGAAGAGGTTGTTGGAATAGGGAGACCCTTATGCCACTTTTGGATCCGAGAACAAAGTTTATGATAAACAACCCCTTAGACCTCTGCCTAATCAGTTGTCAGTGAAGATGGAAGACTGAAATAAAGGTCAATGGATTGACCTCAGTGCTCCGTCGGAGATGTTCCAGTTCCAGAGTCCTATAATTGACGGAGTCCATACATGGACCGTGGACCAATTACTCTAGGCTTTTAAATATCCTATCTCATCCTTACTTTACCCTCTCAATCACTCTAAATTCCCTTCATTACATCTACTTACATCACTCAATTTCTATGAATCCAAAGGGTCAATCAGGTCATCTTTCTTTCAATATGGCACCCTTTTTTACGCTTTCAATTCAATACAATTTCATTCTCTAAACCATAATCATTATTTTCATTTTTATTATTTTAAAATCCTCTAATAGAAATCAGTTTACGCTAAAATTAGCTTCCTTGGATATGGATTTAAGAAGGCGTTGATGATGAGCAGGTCCATTTGTTTGGATTAGATTAGAATAAAAGATAAAGATTTGGAAAGAGTTAATTTAAAGTGAGGAAATAATTGAGAAAAAATAAAGTTGATTTACATAATGGAAAATTTGGTAGCTGGTGAATGTTTGAATGGGCGTGAAGGTATTAATTGGGTTTTTCTTGGCTTGGGTGGTCAGTCCGTCATTCCAATCAGAATTTACGCCATGACCACACAATGAGTGATGGATGCCTTGGACAAGTTCATAACAAAACAAGCCCACCATTACCAAACCAATCCAAAAAAGATTTTCATTCTTAAAAAGATGTAAACATCATCTTTTGTGTCGGAATTTTCACTTTTACTTTTTCCTCATCTCTTCAATCTCACGTCCAAGTCACACCCACGCAATGACTTCATTGGCTATCTCACCACTTATTCATAAACACTCGTCATTTTATTCCATTGAACTGGATTCGTTCATTCATAATATCAAAAATGTGAGATCTTTTTTAAAAAGTTTCCATGAAAAATAAAGTAGAAGAATAATGCGTCTGGGAATATTTCTGAAACTCAATTCTTTCTTACTTAAAAAAAATGAAAAATCCACTGATAAGAAAGTGTTAATTTCTCTTGCGAAAATTAATGACAGATTGACACTTGACAGAAATGAGAGGCCTATGACAGAAAATGGGATTGACAATGCAGAGGCCCAATGGTCAATGGTTTTTCTTTCATTTTCTCTTTCTCTTTCCTTTTTCTCTTTTTGCCGTTTTCTCTCTTGGACATGAGGAAGAAAAGAGGCCAGTACTTTTCACAAAGTTTTCTTCTAAGATAACTTTTAATCATCATCGGTGGAAAGTCTGATTTTTTGTACGCAAAGTGAGGATCTGTAGTATTGTATCCCTTTTGTTCTGTTTCTGGAATGCCAAAGATCATGGTAGGGCCTTCGAATGAAATTGTGTAGCCTAGGGACTTTAAGGGCCATGCAGTTTTAAGGAAGTGTCTAATATGGGACCTTGCTAAAAATTTTAATGAAAAATTTAGACTTAAACACAAATTTTACATTTGATCTTTTAATTAAACTTGGAATTAATAAAAAATTTATTTGGATAACAAAATGAGAGCAAATTTTGAGGCCATTTGGAGATTTTAAATTATTCGGTAAGAAAATGAAAGGGGTGTTTAGTAGAGGGTGTTTTTTTTGTTTTCTTTGAAGTAAAAGTGAAATAAAAACCTTTTCCATTCCACTTACACCTGCTGTATACCCTGTTGTATAATCTGCTTCTGCAGCTCTTCTTCTGGAAGGAAGGGGTTTATATTTGTCTGGGAAATGATCTTTGTAAGAGGCAACAGGTGAGTTGAGGAGTCAACACGAAGACTCGAACAACGGTGGATGAAGGGATTCTACCCGTTCGAATTTATCTTATTGTTTTAAAACTTCCTTATCACTTTATCTACGTTAATCTTCTATTGTTTGAGTTTAAAGAAAAAAGTTGAAAAACATGAGTTATCATTTTCATCACGGGAATACTGTTGCAACATTTGGCGATATTCAAGAGGTAATTTACTGAATATTTAATAAAAAATCTTAAGTTAATTTATGCGAAACCAGGAAGGAATCATACTGTTTGCAATTACTTAAACCATGAAGATCTTCATTCTTAACTACGATTGTTTCGATTTAGATTTATTAGAACCTCAGTTTTAGGCCACCGGCTTCTTATAGAATATCCAATATCAAATTTATTTTACACAATAAAAATATAATACTTAGAACTTTTAAATTCAATTTTATAGTTTCATTCAATAATTAATTTATTCAAAGAACCCAATATTTTATTGAAAAACAGATAAACAATAAAAACATAAGCTCTTAAATTTAAGTAAAGGATTTGGAAAGAAATAAGACCAATTGTAATTTCCTGCTCTTGGTTTTATGTGAAAGATGAAGCGATTTAGGATTTTAAAATAATCGGTTAACAGAGCATATCCCATTCCCATGAATGAATGTAAATAGAAATTTGTTAGATTATTTTCATTATCTTTGAAAGGGGCATAGGAATTTGTATATGATGATTTTCTCACGTGGGATTTTGATTAGAGATTAAAGTTGTAGGTTATATTTAGGAATCATAAGTTGTAAATTCAGTCATTCTATTGTTAGATTTTAATTTTAAATTGAAATAGGGGGATCTAAATCCATTGTTTCCACATTCCTCACTTCCGTTCCTCTGATGAGAAAGGGAAATGAGTGACTGTGACGTGGACAAAAACCTCCGAACCGAAACATTGGTTTTTTAGCAAATTCGGACCTTGAATCTCTGAAAAGGGGAAAAGACTAGGGGAAACTTATGTGAGAGATCCGGTGATTTCCATTTTTTAACTTACGGCTCATTATTGGTTCCTTGTCAACAAAACATCAACTTCCTCTACTAAAGACAAAATGTAAAGGATTAGGAATAGGATGTCATCCCATAAGAAATAAATTCCACTTTATTATAAATGACAACGAATTCTATTCAACACAAATTAATTTAAAAGTATTTTTAAATTTAAATTTTGAAATTTAGATGTGGCAAGATATTGAAAGGATCATAATGGAAACGCCACAACAGCAACATGGATCAGAATTAAAAGGACACCCTTGCGACAACCAGCTCCACTATTCACTTTACAGTATTTCTGGAGATCAACAAGTCCCACAGTATCCTCAAACTCAGCAATATCCATACGAATACAACAGCCAATATTATACTCCTGATACATCCCCACCATCTACCCCTGAACAATCCTCAGGTAATTATTTTACACCCTCTCCAGAGCAACACAATTATAATTTCCATAATACACATCCACTCACACCCCCTTCATCCCCTCACATTCAATATCAAGGACAAATTCTCCAAAGGAACACATTCACAGTACAATCTACACCAAATCAATCTACTAAAGTAAAACGTAGAAGAAATTGGACACGTCGTAAAGTTATCGTACATACATGCTCTGAAATTGGTTGTTCCAAAACGTATACAAAATCCTCACATTTAAAAGCTCACCTCCGAACACATACTGGAGAAAAACCATATCAGTGCAATTGGAAGGGGTGTGGATGGAAATTTGCTCGTTCGGATGAACTTAC
>JAQGCN010000578.1:0-18229 GCA_034699725.1 Friesea truncata
CCATTTTACCATTATGATTGCCTGCTAGCTTCACTCTCGTTTATGCCTGTCCATGCCTGTCGTTCATTCCCTTAAATAAACCAAATATAACATCGTTATAAACACAACGTCATTTGAAATAACAAATTACATAAGTCAAATTAAATAGTTGATTGAATGAATGAATAGAGAATTCGAGAAAGCAAATCAACAATTCAACATGAGAGAGAAAGTAAAATTTTTAACAAACATTATTCCCACGCTTTGATTATTGGAATAACAATATAAAAGCTACTAATTTTTTAGTCCAAAGAATCTTCAGAGTAAATTGTATAAGTTGAACAACACAGTTTTACTTGTTCAAACATCTTTTTCTACTTTTTATAAGTAAAGATTATATATAATTAACGTTATTAATTTACTTACCTTTGTTGGTAGTACAAAAATTCCAACAAGGAAATCACATAATCCTAAATTGACGATTCCATAATTAACTGCTGAGTGCATTGACCTGCGAATTTAAAATAAAAGGTATTTAAGTTTGTTTCCGGTGCGGAAATTGGTAAACCGGTACTTGTTACGATATACAGTCACCACCACGAGGAGATTGCCCAGTACGCTTACAACAAATTCGAACAGAAACAAGCAGACAAAGAGACCACGGACGACAGCAATCTAAAAAAAATATTAAAGTCTGCATATGAATTGTTGACCAAACTTTTTGATTCAAATCAAACCTCAGAACAGACAGGCAGATAATTTTTAATTAGATTTCATAACAAAAAAATATTTAAAAGTGAAAGGCAGAGCATAAATTCACCTCCACTTTAACTTATTCAGCAAAAAATTCCTTAACTAATTAAAACATGAAAAAAAGTCAACGTTCTCATTCATTGGTCGAAAATGTATGAGGAATTAAAACTTTTGTTGTTTGCTACAATTTCTTAAACAAAATGATTGTATTGGATAATGTTTGCATCAAAGATGTTAAAGGAAATTTCCTTTAACCTCTTTGGTTTGCATTGTATCAAAAATGTTTTTAAGATATACAATTTCCGTTGCCAGAAACTTAAATTCAAGGACGATTAAAAAAGAAAGTTTCTAACATATGCATCATATTACTATTTATTTCTGCTCCACCGATTTTTTCATTCTTCACAGAATTGAATGCTATAAAAGTTTTCATTGAAATTTGATCCAATGATAAAATGGTTTCTTTTTGAATTAATGCATTTTCCAAGTATTACTTTCCACTCCAAGGAAATTTTTGTGAATATTCAGTTATGCATGGAAACTCACCGGATGACATATCTGGATTATATTATGAATAGCGGAAATAAGATTGGTTGTGAAGAATTGGGAGATCCTATTCTATGCAATATTGACAACAACAGAACGCTTAAATAAAACTCAAGTTTTTCGTGACTGAAAAATAATTCGTCTTAATTTAATCGATGTTATGCTTTTTCCACCTACTCTCGTAACTCAATTAAATTTACCGAACAAAGTTTAAGAAACTTTTATTATTTGAATATGTATTAGTTTTTTAAGAGAAACTTTCTTTTTTGAACACATTAAATTGTTTACTTTCTTTTCTTTAAAAGTTTCAAGTAAAAATGTAAGAAGGTATGTTATGTATGATTCAATTTTGTTTTGTCTTCAAAATTCTTAACTTGCCATTATTCCGTAAATAAAAGTTCGAAACCTCCTAACTTTCTTCATGTTTTTAAGAATGACAAGTTTGATGTAATCGAGTACATTTTTACAAAATGTAATTTGATTCAACTCAATTTGTTTTCAATTCAATTCCACGTCTTGTAGGAAATTGAGTTAGTCCTATTATTAACAATATATTTGTTGTGTCATGCTTTCACTCTCTTTCATTCTCGCCAAAGATTTTTTATTAATATCCATCCACATTATATTCTAGTCTTGTTGTTGGGTGCCCCAAGGGTAACAAACGACAGGTGTGGATAACATAATTCAGTTTTTCAAGAAGTGGATTCTACTTTGATGGAGTTAAGAGTGACACTAGTCTAAACTTTCTCTCCGGGGCTATGTTTCTGAGACAACCAGGAAATAATGTATCATCATAAAATGCCTAAAGAAAAGTTTTACTAGACTACCTTTGTGAATGTAGTATGAATTGGCTAATTAGGTTAGTTTTGACTCCGGAACAGTGGTTGGAAACTAAGCTAGAAATTCTGTGGTGATTCGAAAACTTTTGAATTTCTACTGATTGAATCCCATGATATGCCTCTTGCTCTGGTAAATGAACAATTAATTCTTTTATTCACTCGCGAACCAAAAGACAGTTATAAAATATTTGAAAAGGATTTTTCTCAGTAATTTCTTTGTGAGCCAATAATGTGTTTCTAATATTTTTTTGGTGCTTGCCTTAGTTACCTAGGAAAATTGTAACCATAATGTTCCCAATTTAAGACGAAAATTGGTTTCTACGTAACTAAGACTAACTTGAGTTAAATAAAGGTATGAAAGTATTCTATGGCGTAAAATGAGCAACAAAAAAGTTAAGGCTTTAAAAATATCTAAAGATTCCCATAGATACAGTTTTGGCTTCACATTTTTTCCTTTTGTTTTTATTTACTTGTAATGTTATTAGCCCGCGTTCAGGCTTATGGAATCATCCTGTCCGTCTGTTATCCGTAGACACGATAACTTAAGATTGGGTGGACGGAATTTGATCAAACTTGGGATGATTGTCAATAGACTTCCTACTCAAGAGTAGGAAGCCTATTGATTTTGGACAAAATCAGTCGAGCGGTTGCTAAGCAGTGGAAAAAAAAGCCCTAATTTGAGATGGATTTTTTCTAAAAAAAAAAAATCCACCGGAAAAATGGAAAAATCCATTCAAAAAATGAAAAAAAAACATTCCAAAAATTATGACATGGATTTTTCAAAAAAAAAAATCCATACCAAAAGTTCTTTAAATTCACTCATTAAGCCCGAAGTCGGGCTACTGGGGGTTGTTCAATAAGGTTTTATAAGAATTTTCCTAATAAATCATTAAAGTAGCACACCTCTTAGCTTTTTAAAAAGTTTTCATATGGAGAAGTCTCTATTTTCAAAAACTTAAGAGGAGCTTTTTTACAATTAGAACTAATGAATATGATGAGAAATATTTTCTCCAGTAGAGTTAAGTTACTGAGTGATGATGATGGGTTTAAATTTCAAGCATCTTCTGTACGTTAATAATTACAGAAGAATATTAAGCAAATGTAAAGGAGAAAATTAGTTTCATTTCCCGAAGGAAGGAAAATAAACTTTTAAAAGGAATGAGCTTAGCTTATACAAAATTTTCTTAAGCTTTCCACATCAGGCGATTACGATTTACATAGTAAAATTCCAACCAAATAAAAATATTCCTTGGAATGTATTAATTAAAAAGTTGTACTCACTTGACTGAAATCAGGATAGTAGACACTTTCCAAATCTTCTCCAGAGCTTAGTGTCGAATTTTCCAAGTTGAGGAGTAGTGTGCTGTTATTATTGGAAAGTATGTTACTTGTATTGTTGTTTAGTTTTACGTTTGTTCCAAAGTGACTCATAAGATGCGATTGGCCTACCGCCTCCATTGCAGTTGTGTTTAAATTCTGATTAGAAGTGTTGGTAGGATACCTGGATTGATAAAAGTTTATGAATTGAGATTATTACAATAAACTTATTTAATATTTGAAAAAATTAAAATCGTTAGAAACTAAACCAAAAAACAGTTCATACCCTTTACTCAATAATTGTAGCATATAATATAAGAATGCTAAAACCGCTTACAATGCAAAATATTCAATATGCATTGTTTTGGTGTGTGGCTATTTGAAAATCAGAAACCGGGTTCTTTAATTGTAAATAAACATGTTTTGTCCGAATATTTGAAAGAAGAAGTTATTCATACAAGTTGATAAACATCATGAATCATGTGAAAAAGTTTTTTCTATTAACCGAAAACTATTTAAAAATCCTACAAATAATCCTATTGAAAGGAAAACATTTTTATTCTAATTCAATGCACTTTGTCCTACTTTTTATCAATAATTGCTATCACAAAAAAGAAGGCTGACACATTTTTTACAAACGTAATCTGATATCAAATCATACAAAAATTTTTAAAGTTTTTAACTTTAATAATACCAAAGCCTTTTTATTTCTTTTTGTTGAAGTTCTCTAAATAGTGCTTCAGAATATAAAAACAGCTTTCACTTAGTTTACAAGTACGTTTTCTGTTTTAATTGGAATAATTCCGCACGAGTGATTTACTGAGCTATTTTTTTTGGGATTCTTAAGAAAATTGGGCTCGTTAATTGAGTATTTGTTATTTTTTCAGGATGCTTAACATTTTCAGTAATTCTTGTGAAAAAAATAATGTCCTGTATTATTTTTATCATTGTGTTATTATTTATAAGGTATAAATAATGACACTTGGAATTGAATTGAGGATTGATATTAATGGTAAAAAGCTGGAAGTTAATTGGTATACAACTTGTGAATTTAAATCTCTCTGAAAAAAATGAGTCTAAGAAAAATATTAATTCATTTTCAGAAGAAATGCTTTGAATAACTTTACACACATTTAAATTGATTGGTAAGGGTGAAAGTTTTTCAGAATATAAATTCACTCTCAAGTCATTGACAACGATATCTTTACTTTTGAAAGACAAAAAATAATAAACTTACATCAAAGTCAAGATGCACATTACGAAAGTTCTAAAGCTTATTCCACAGTACTACGGAAGTTTAGCCTCAACGAGTCAGCTTCTACATCTTCCAAAAATTATAAGAAAATATAAGAAATGATTTATTAAGCATTTTTTTATTTTTACAGTAATTTCTAACAACTTACCAATCAATAAGTCTACTAGGATTACCTTTGATGAAATTTACACATTACCGAACTCAATCAAGTTAATTTTCTGAAAATAATATTTTATTTTATTATATAACAGCGTAGAATTGATGATTTTTCATAAAATAAAGAATAATACTTTTTGTACGTCTTGATCTGTTTTAAGCGTTGTCTGTTGACTCCAATGTTTGTAGGACTACTAACGTGCGTAAAACTCGGAAATATTTCTTTTAAAGCTTCTCAAACCACTTGTTGAAGGTGAGAAAAAAGAGTCAAGTTTGAGATTTCTCTTTTCTTGCTACAGTTCAGAATTTCTAATCATAAACACGAATCCAATACCACCGGAATAAGAGGAAAAGATGAATGGAATAAATGGTGAAAGGTGAAAGAGGAGGAAGATGCGTTTGTGCAGGACGAGAATGATTCTTAATTCTATTGTAACAATAAATCCAATCGTGAAATATAATCCCAATTTCTTAAATTGGATTTAATCAGAAATAAATTTCCTGCTTTCTTAAATAGTTTTAATAAAACATGGAATAAGACATATATTTAGGCTAAAATTCTTAGAAAATACTGAATGCAGTATCTTCAAATTAAATTTCTCACCCCTTTCTTATTTAGTTTTAGGGTTGATATAAATTTGCAGAAACATAACTTAAAGTATAATAAAGTTAGATAAATTATAAGTTGATTATTCTTTTTTTCTTATGAAAAAAAACGCAAATAGTTGTGTAAAGTTAAACAGACTCGAAAATGCCTTAGAGAATAACTTTCACTTTGATCTCATTTTTAGCAGCATACAAGTTTTGATCTAAACACCCAAAAGTTTCATATTTGTTGATGGCTATAACCGTTTTAAACTGCAACAACAACCAAATCCAAAAGGTAGGTCGCCCACTTTTATTATTGATGGAAAATGAAAGTGAAAGTCACTTTCTTTTTTGAGCATTCATAAAAATAAATAATTATCTTAGGTTAAAAATTTATTTTGAGAAAGTTTTCTTTAACCATGCTATGAGTACAGACGTGTTCATTCTTATTTTTGTTCACAAAACAAAGTTCTTAAGAATAATATTTTTGTGTTGCGTGGGATGATTCTGATCTCATCAGCCGTGTAAAGAATTTGAGGATTAATTAGGAGTTCCATTATTAGGATTACGTCTATGATGTCTGCTCTGTTGATTATCTTTCTAGGAACATATAACATGTTTCAATGAAAGTTTTCAATCTTAATGGTCAAATAATATTAAAAATTGACGAATTAATTCATGAAAAAAGAAGCAGAATTAGGATTTTTAAATCAAAATTCACACTTTAATCAAAAGATAAGGTTAGCTTTCACAACTTTACTTTACGTAATTTTACTTTCTGTCAAAGTAACACCGTCATCAATAATTCAATTCAAAATCATCAAATCCAAAATCCTTTCATCGCAACCGGAAACTTCTGCATATGATATTAAAGGACAAACAAAGGACAGAATTATCGTTGAAAACCTTATTGTGTCAACTTCAAAGAGTGCGAAGTTTATTTTTAGCGTCTCAATTGAAATTTACAATCTATTTGATGAATCACTTTACATTTCTCAAATTGCTGTAATTGAAAAAGCAATAGGTACTTCAGGAAGCCCTTTTAAAATATCTTAATTTTGTGATCTTCAGATTATTGAATTTTATATGAATAATCAAAGTAATTCATAGTAAAACGTAAATTTATTTCTAGGAATAATGTAATGATAACAAAGTCAAAGAATGCATTTTACATCAATTTATGTCATTAGTGAAAGAAAATCTGTAATCTGAAATAATTTTCAGCACCAAACAACACGAATTTTATGCGTTTCTTCTTCAGCAGCGTAATACGTAGAAAACACCCCAAGTTTGTGCTTAAAGAATCAGATGCCATCATTCCTACTTCCGATTATACTACTTTCTTGAAAGAGAAAGTATGGGTATATAGAGGCCACTACTTTCACTTTAAGGATTTTAAGAATAAATTTCTCAAAAACAAACACAAAAAAGAATTAATTTTTAGAAAAAAGATGGCACAAATGTAAACAGCTAATAATGATGTATTTCTAATTTTATTCACGTTTAAATGATAATTCAAGGAAGAAATTTTAGGTATACAATAAATGTGGTTACTCACTCTAGATAATGTCGTAATGTACATTATATTTTCCATATAAATACAACTTCAAAGACCTCTTTACGAGATTTACAACTTACATGGATTCAGTTTCGTAATGTGGAAATGACTTAATGATTCGAAAGTAATGAATCCCCACAAGACATTCCAAACTTAAATGAATCCTTTTCTAAATCCTTTCTTTTATTTTCTCTTTTTCCCATTGCAAAAATGCCTTATTATCCTTCCTCTTTCAATCTTCCGTCTTATTAAATTATTATTACTGATTTTTAAAATACTCAATTAAAAGTAACTTTCGCCTACATGGCTTATTGTCCAAAAATTTTTAAGTTAAAAGTTACTAGTGAGATCAAAGGATAAAGGGAGTGCAATGCTTCTTTGAAAAAAAAGACGGTTTACGTAAGAAAATTTGCTTATGAAAAGCACGCTCGGTTTCAGTAAAAAGAAAACGAAAACTTGAGTATCTGTAAATGAAAAATTGTATCTTGCATTTTTCTATGTTAAATAAATAAATATTATTGCTCAAACAGCCTTAATTTTGGTAAAAGCTTTGGTGACCCTTTTTATGACGATATGAAAGTAAAGTTAGCTTAAAAATGGAGTATAAAACACATAATCCTCGTTTTTCATCTTACTATGTATTTAATTTACAGACACGTCTTTTTAAAACAAACTTTACTTTTTTCTAAGAAACATTTTGAACATTTTTACTAAATAAGTTACATAAATGCAAGCAAGCATAAATTATTATTGTGTTTGTAAAGTAAATTTATAATAAACTGCACGCAGAAAGTGAAAAGACTTCACTTTAAATTCTGTATTAAAAACAATTTTCATCACACACAAAGAATCAACAGAATAATGAAAGAGAAAAGATAAAAATTTACTTTCTTCTCAATTTCCTCTACTTTGGGAAATGTCAACTTCCTCCACCAGAGAAAGAACGATAAGTACTTTCTCCATTTCGTCTATCACGAGACCTACTTCTTGTCCATGAATCGTACTTCAATAGAATGTAAATCGTCAACAAGCTTCTTCCTTCCCACCTTTTTGTTCCTTGATCCACTTACAAACATGATTAGAAAGTATTAAACGTAATTTAGATTTTAAATTCCTACGGAAATTAAATTAAAAGTTTATTGCTATCGTTTACTCTCATTCATTCCTTTTACTTCTTTAACTTTTATTGATTTGAACAAAGAAGAGTGAAGTACTAGAATTTATCATTGACATAACAGATAGAGATGACACATGAGTGAACACAAATTACCATCGCCCTAGTTGCATAACATTTTGTCCTACGATTTGCATAAGGAATATTCACTCTCACAGCAGCGATCCTCAGAATAATATTTCGATTCAACCAGTGATAGCGGATGGCGTTTCTTTTCAACTTTCACCAACATAAAATTACACTTACAGCCAAACAACCGATTTCATTCAACACATTCAAAATAATTGTTACATTTACTGTTCTGGTTGTTATAAAAATGTTTTTTTGAATTTGCTTAAAAAATAATACGGATATTATTGACAAAACTATAAAACGAAAATTTCTTTCACCACAATCTATTGTCTCCCTATCACACTTCCAAGATCTAATTTGAATCATTGATCCTTCCTGGAAGCTGTGAGAGATGAGGACGAGGAAGACGATACAAATTTACGATTGGATGCCGTTTCATTTTCATCATCCCTCATCTATCAAAAACAATAATAATATATTATTGCTTGAAAACATTACATTGTGAAAGATTTAAGGAGCGGCCATTTAAAGTAAGTCAAAAACAACATCAAGTTAAGTTTGGCATGAAATGTGTATTTGGAGAAAGCCATTAGAAGAAAAAAATATGAAATCCAAGCATTCATCTTCATCGCCACTTGGACTCTCTTTCAATGGATTTTCCGTAGAAGTAGGGCCTTCCATCCAACATCACCATCAAAGAAATGGGACAATGACAGATGAAGAAGTCTTGCAGATCAAGTCTAAGGAATTAAGTTTGAGTGGGCGAGAGAAGGAAGAAAGAAAATTTGTTGCTTTGCTTTTGGACGTTTTGTAAGCCACACTTTATTTTCTAGTTTCTCAGATGACAAGAAAGAGATCTAGTACTTGAACTTTTACTAGTTACGATGATGTCATTGTCTCTTCTTTCTGCTGACAGACTTTTAGAAAAGTCAAAATCTGTAAAAATAAAAAAAATATTTAGAAAAGAAAGATAGGATGTGAATGTGGGTAATGGAGAGACTAAAATACTTAGGGAAAGGCTAATAATGGGCAAAAAGTCAAACAATGTCTTATGACGTCTCTGATGGGAGAAAGTGTCCATCCCTTTATTTGAGAGAGGGTTAATATGGTTTCTTTAAAGACGCAAAGAAACGAGCAACGGGGGATGTGGAAACATATAACATGAAAAGAGGTTTTCTCAAGCATAAAATGTTGGAAGTTGGAGAGCTAAAGAGGTGACGCCAAGAGCAAAGGGGTATAAAATCCACATTTTCCCATTCAGAACTCCTCAGAGAGACACAGAAAAGAGGGAGAAAAGGAAAAAGGGAAGAAAGTCTAATTCGAGTGTAAGTTTTACTTTTACTTAAGACGGAGTAAAGGAAAAAAGTAAAAAAGACGCTCTTTAGAAACTATCTGTCAAAAGGTGAAATATTTATTATCTTATTCTTAGATTCATAAAAAAAACTTTTCAAATTAACGTCGTTTTGCATAATTGAACAAAATTAAATTTTGATTAAGTTTTTAAAATAAATTATTGTGTAACCATTTCAATTGTTTTTAGATTCAATTTTTAATTTTTTTTTTAAATAATTAGATGTTTTTGGTCTTTTGTTGAAAAAATTGTAACTTTAAGAAAACAAACAGTATAGTTAAACTTGAATCAATTTTATATTTTTTCCTCTAATTTTTTTGCATTTGAAAAATTGTGCCTCATAAAAGAAGGAATTAATAATCAAACAGGAAATAAGTTAAATTGTTAGCATTAAAATTATTTACTAATATTCACATTCAAGATAACGTGTATAGGATTTTCATATTTAACAACCCCCACCCACACGTCTTGTATTTATTTCTTGCAATTTAATTAGAAATTCTTTTGAATAAGTGAAAATTATTTACAAGAAAATTTAAACATGAATCAAATTCTTTTTGTAGCAGCATATTAAAATAAAAAGAAAGTAAAGCACATCTTTAATTATAAAATATAAAAAAAAATGTTAAATTCCGTCTTTATAAGCTTTGTTTTTTTTAAAAAAAAAGTCCGCAGGGAAATAAAATATTTCTTTTAATAATTTTATTTGCTTTCTTTCATTTGAAAAGAAAAATTTAAGAAATTCCAAGAAAATTTTTTTTTTTTGAAAAAAAAAGAAAGAAATAAATTCTTAAAGAAACAAATAAAATAATTCTCTTTTGTTTTTCTGCAATTAGGAGTCATCCTGAAGAAAAGGGCAAATATTAAATTGAAGTTTCGGAGTCAAATAATTTGTGGTGTAGATTTTCTTCTTCCTTTGTTTTCTTCACTATTCACATCTCGTCAGTCCCAATTAAAATCTAAGACAAGGTGAGTAGAATTTCAGGTTGAGGTAAATAAGATTAAGATTAGATAAAGAATAATGTTGACATTTTAATCCATTATTTTCATCTTAATTTTCCTCTCATCAACTTCTTCACCTTTGAACTGAAACAAAGAGTGATCTTAATTTGGGGGATACTAATGGATCCCCACCGTTACGTTTTTCTTTCTTACCTTTTTCTTGTCACTTCCGTTTTAAGATCACTCTGAATCTTTTCACAAAGAAAATCCATTTTAAAATCAGAAGATAATTAAATTAGACATGTTGACTAAATCAATGAAAGTGGTGGTAGTTGAAAGATTTTCAAGCCAACCTACTCATTTAAAATCTATGATGGTGAAAGACGTCATTTGAGGGAGATCTTTTATGTTTTAATTACTCCAGATTTAGAAAGATAATAGTGTTATGTATATGGATATTACATTCAACAGAATGTACAACAGAATTCTTAGAGTAATTATAAAACTAAAGAGAAAGGAGAAATGCGGTTGTTTGCTTCCGGAGATATCTAGGGAATACTTTTGTATTTGAAAGGGCAGAAATCAAGTTAGAATAAATATTTATAAACTTTTTATGTAATTTCATCTCTCTTCTATTAAATATTTTCATCAAAAACTGGTGACAGATGTAGAAATGAAATTTAGCTCATCAGTTTTTAATAGATCCGTGGGATTGGGAATTGGTTTAATAAGAATTCATCCATCCGGATGAACACACATTAAGATCCAATTTCCTCTTCCTAAATCTCAATTAACATAGATTTAATTAACGCAACTTACAAATCTTGCATCTAATTGTAACATTTCTAGATTTAATTAATTCAGTTACTTCCTAAAAAGCTTTATTTTTCTTTGAAGGAATTTTTTTTTGTTAGACCTGTTGCTTACGGCTATAAAATTTTTGGAAAAGACGTTAAAATCCATCCATTTCCAAGAGGTAGAACATTAAATAGACATATTTGTTTACAATGTTTTCAGTCCATTGCTGGTGATAGGGAAGTAGGTAAAACGTAACGAAAGGCGACTTTTACTACATAAAAGAATGATATTGTTTGTGCCAAAATGATGAGATTTCGTTAGTGATATTTGATAATGTATCACATAGCAAATTCCCACTAGCAATTGACGTAGAGAGATTTGTTTTTCAGATCTTTTTGACAAGTGACTTTTATTTATCCCTTGTTTGACTTTCTCCACCACCTGAAGAAGAACAATGTCGTTTCGTCGTAGTTTTTTAAGGCTAAAAAATCCAGAGGATACTTACTATATATATCCGTTTTGTCTCAGCTCAGTTCTTTTATGGAATTGTACAATAGGGAAATCTTTAGATTTGGTTATTACCTAAAGAAGAACCTCGGAAATCGGAATAGCCCTTCGTAAAATGGGTTTTCTTTTCGACGTAGAAAAACATACATAGTAATTTTAAACCAAAAGAATTAAGGCTTTAAGGCACGTGAAAAGCATCAGACTTTTTTTTTTACCAGTAAATGAGTTTTTGAGTTAATCTTTATTCCGTGTAACACTTTGGAATGAATAGGATTCATCAGGTGAAAGTAATTTTAGTTTGATTATCATTTTTCTTTTCAAATGTACCAAAAAGAACAACCTTTCATCCTTCTTTTTTTATTGAGAGGGAATCGTTTGGTAACCTCTTGCTCAATTTTGTCTTTTGTTAGCCTAAAGCTTCTACTTTAGTTGTAACAGGAGCCATATTTCCAAAGTGTACTAGTTGACAAGAAGAATGTAAATTCACAGATTGTTACTGAGAAAAGCAACAGATGAAAGATGAAAAGGGGCTTAAAAATCTTTTAGTAAGTGGGAGTCAGGTTTATTTGAATGTTTGTAAGAGTTACTGTGTAAAAGTAGTAAAGAAAGCCTTTTAAGTGTAAAGGAAAGGAAAGAAAGCGGATTAAGAAGGTAGCTCAATTAAGTCTATTCCTTCTCAGAAATTTCCTCTGGGTCCAAAAACCCCTTAAGAAAAACAACTGATTTTTAAGTACTAGTATTTCTTTGGGTTTAATTAGACGTATTACTCTGCTAAGGTTTATCTTGTGAGCAGATGTAAGAAATGGAGAAAGTTGTTGGATATTCATAGGAGAAAGTATAAAAGGTAGAGTTCTTCTTATCAGATCCTCATGAAAGTTTCAACAGAGAATAGAATGGGGGTTGTCATAATGAAAACTAAGGAAAAGGTCACCTGCTCCTTAGAATTTATGAACAGACTCAAATATTAAGTCAATTGAACAGTTCTAAAAATAATCCAAGTGACACAAAATGACACCCCTGTGTCTTTAACTTTATTTTTTTATAACGTAATTTACCTTTCCAATGCTTTATGATATGATATGAAGATTATGACAGTATATGCGAATGATAAGAAATCATTTCTTTACGTCTTTGAATATTCTCGTTATCTTTTACTTCTTATTAAACCCTACTATTATTTATGTTCTGATCCTATTTTCAATCGCGGATAAAATAAAGTAAATAATACAATGGTATTTAATGAAAATTCCAATGTTTTTAGATGAACCGAGGACTCGTGTGGATTCTAATTGGATGTTTCCTAACATTACTTACTCTTCTACATTCGTCTCATGCAATTCCATTCTACCCTTCTAACTATAACCACAACAGGTAAGCTTCTAAATTTAATTACACATGGGATAAATCTAATATCAATCCTACTAATTAATAACAAATCACAAGAACATGTCAAGGTTTTTCCTAGTAACCTTTGCTTTCTCCAAAGCTTTGTATCGGTTTTTGCTTAAATTCAATTCATCCTTCTTAGAAGAATTATCTCGTAAATAAGAAAACACAACGTAAAAGCTGCCTTACTACTGGGACATGGTATTTGACTTCAATCGGAAAATTAAGAAAATTCTCAATTGAAAGGAGAAAACTTTGCTTTATCCTTTGAAATTTTAATGATGTGACTCTTTGCTGAAAATGACTGGCCACTAACAAAGTTCCAAAGCTTAACATACATTAGTTATAAGAATGTTTGTAATTTAAAATTATTATCTTAATATAAGCATTTACTAAATTCAAACACTTTCAAGTTTTGGTCAATTAAGTGTGAAATTATTGAAGAATAGCCAAGCACTTTATAAGAATTATGAGTTGAAAAGAGAAAAATCTTATTCCAGAAACTTGTCATGTTTTCCACTATTCCAGCACTTTAATACAATTGATAATGATTGTTAAACTGTGTAAAAAGCTGACTTTGGAATCTTAGAAAATTTGGTCAGTTGCCAAAAACTGTCACGTCATTTCTCAAATGCGGACATCTATCTAATCTGATGATGATGGAAAAATTGTTACTTGAAATTCCTACATTGTTCGTCTGAATGTAGGTTTCGGGTTTAAGCCGGAATCTGCT
The DNA here is from genome assembly GCA_034699725.1 of Friesea truncata. Taxonomy (NCBI): domain Eukaryota; kingdom Metazoa; phylum Arthropoda; class Collembola; order Poduromorpha; family Neanuridae; genus Friesea; species Friesea truncata. Next base: position 13,955 of record JAQGCN010000578.1, read on the forward strand.
TGGGGTATCAATGAAGTCCTGAGGGTAGCCATTTACACATTGCTAAATCGCAAATAAAGAACACATGATAATCTAGCATTGGACACAAAGATAAAAATGGTTGCAAGACAAAGCTAGGAAAAGGGATTTTTGCGTTGATGATGTGTTCCAGTAGTAGAGAAAGAAATTGAAATTCATCACACATTCTATTCTTTGGCCTAATGTTGCTTCTCGTTTCTTACTGACTTTCACCCTTCCGTGACAGTGAGTGAGTGAAAGTGAATCAGTGAATGAATGAAGGAAAATCTCTTACATGGAACAAAAGGTTCCAAATTCTGTTCCTCTAATCTCAGAGGTCGTCATGTCATAATTGCTATTCCCCTTATTCTATTGTTTACTACTAATAGGAAATCAAGTGGAAAAATTTATTTGATTCACTTGAAAGAGATCGTAATTGGTTCTTTCTTTGATTTTCTAAACTTTTCCTAACAATAGTAAAAACTTAACTAATTTAATTTCGTATGAAATATTTATCTATCCATAATATATGATTAATTGAAATCTCGAAATTTGCATTTGCAACAACACTAAGCGAATTGCTTAATGTTTTTTGCGAAAAATTTTTCGCAAAAATCGCGAAATTAAAATTATTATTCGTCGCACGCATTTTTAATTGTCTGAATTAAAAAGAAAGTAATTTTTGCAATATAGAACTGAAAATTTGAGAATTTGTATTGTATTACGTTGAATGAAAGGGCAACCAGGAGTTGTAAATATGTCAAGATCCTAAAATTGCATTATGTTGTTACGATTTTCTATCATCCCTTGAGAGTATTTTATTTCGCTTATCCTTTTCCACAATTCAAAAATAATTATATTACGTAAACTTAATTTTCACTATTATTTTTCAGGCATAAAGATTATTTGGTTGAAGTAGACGATCCGGACGCAGTACTGGATATGCTGGCAAAACTTGGACAAAGTATCCTCCGAGCACAGCATGAAGGCTCAAAGTAAGTTTAATCGTTGACCAAACTTTTCTCATCATCGGTCACGGAGAAAGTTGCAACAATCTCTTTTTGGACCTCCTCTTTCCCTTTTAATTCTCACGCGAAAAAAAAGAAACAAAAGTGAATAGAAGGATTATCTAATTGTTAAATCAACCTTTGGTTTATCATGGAACACCACGTCATGACGTGGGGGTGGTGGATTTTTTTAATTTAAAAACAATGAAATTAAACTAAAGAAAAATTCAATATTTTCTTTTAAATTAAAAAAATCTGCAAAACTTTTTAATGACACTTTATAATTAACAAACTTTCTTATCAAATGCGATTAAATTTAAAGAAAGCATTGACGTCAGTCCCATCCCATCGCATGACAATGGGTAAATGCCAAAGTTATACTTTGTATTGAGGGCATAATCTTTAATTAAATCGAATGTCATATGAAATCTGAAGGATTGATTTCAGAGTGTCTGTCACGTAATTATTTTAAGATTGTCGTTTAGTATCAAAAAGCCTCCTCATACATCGAATTAAGACAGAAAAGTGATTATTTCCACCTTATTTCCTTATTTTAATTAAAAGTATTTTTCTTTTCTTTCAATTTGACACTAATCATCTTGATATGTGAAAATGGGTTGTAATGTAAACCACATAACCAGGGCGTTACATTATTTTCTTATTTTCAAATTAAATTTAACTTCAGAACAACCTACCACAACCACATGATTCCCTCAAATGAAACATCAAAGAAATTTTTTTTAATCCAAGTATCTCCTAAAAAGTTATGTAGGATGAATTTCTTAGAAAAAGTTTACTATCTTAAATTGAATTCTTTCATTTGGAGAAGTTTTCGTAAGAGGTTCCTAAAATCTAAGAATGATTGTTCTGACCATTGACCTTCAAGTGGTAGTGATTTTGGAGAAAGTAATGGGTCTACAATAGGAATCCATTCAACAGAAATTGAAGTGATTCCTTAGTATAGACCTTCGCCAATGACACAATAGAGCCATTAAAGAATAACTCTCCAGACACAGATTAACCTCTAATAAACTTTGCAAGATTTTTCCCAAGACTGCTGTATTTATTTATGTTTCTAAACACAAGTTTGGAGAAAAACCATTTAATTTTAGTTTAAATGTTATACATTTTTAGAAAACGAAACACAACTTTAATAACATTTAATTAACATCTAAAAAAAATTTAAAAATTAAAACGCATTACATACATTCCTGAAAATTAACTAACAAACAAAATGTTCACTCGTTTAAAATAAGAAAGATTTAATAACATAAATCTTAAATTAAACAACCTCAAAAGTTAGACTTCAGGTTTATTCAAACCTAAAAAATATTAATTTTTTTTGGATCAAACATATTTCAAAGCAAAAAATTAGTTAAAACAACTAAAATTCTTTGACACTAATTCTTTCGTTCAGGGCTAGAAAATTATCAGTTCCTTCACATCTTATTTCTGCTGAACGTATTTGTCCTGTAACTATAATTTTTTTCAATGTGAATTTCACACATGGTGAAAGGAACTGGACCCTCGCCAAAGATTGTACAGGATAAGAAAACTGTTAATGGAATGAAATAAACTAAAGATAGAAATGTGGTTCGTTCTGTTTGAAAAGGTCTCTGAATGTGTATAAAATGGCTGTGACGACAAACTACTTCATTGTCTTAAGTTTTCTTTTTGTGACGCGGAACAGTAGTATCAGAAAGAATAGGATTTTCTGTAGGATCTTAACTTTAATACAATTTCTTAACTTGTGGAAATAAGATGCGATAAGGGCTTTTGTATTAAGATAGCTAAATTAATTTGCAAAAGCAGACAGTTAAAGCAAAAGCAAGCAGTAGAGCGGAATGAGGAAGTTTGCAACGTTTCAAATTCTCATGTATCTTTTCTTCCCATCCAGAATACTATCTAAATCCATCTTTTATTATCTTTATCCTTAAAAGTAAAATAATAAATCTTAAGTTCAAGTCCTCCAGCTTTTTTGAAACTTGAGGGGAGAAAAGTGAATAGAACTTAAAAGGTTCTTTATTTATTCGGATCGAAATTCAATGGCAGGGTATAGTATAGTGAAAGTACGGGTGTGATACAGTGAAAGTATTTCATATGTAAAACAAAATCTCTTCGAACGCTTATTATTTCTGTAATGTGAGATTTCATTGAAATTTTATATGCTTGTTTTTTATTCTTCTTAGTTATTTATGCTTTTGCTTGCTTTTTACAGTTAGTTTGTAAAATGCACTAAGTTTTATACTATATCTTAAACAATCGCTTTGCGTTCAAAGAAAGCAAATTTAAGAAAAAAGTTCTTTCTTTTTCCTATTTGTCACTTCGTTCTCAAATTACGCTTCCGCTTATCCAGCCACCACCCACCCCCTCGAGCTCTGCTTTCTCTCCATGAAGAAAGTAGTATTAGTGAACTGAATACTTTTCACAAGAAATCTGACTCTTTTGGGAAGAAAACATAATCGAATCCAAATGAAAAGAAAAGTGGAACCTGAAGGCTTTCTTCTTTTAAACCAGACATCCTTAAATTATATGCTCCAGTTCTATTTAAACTTAAAGTTTTCTTTTCACACCGTCAATAAATTACAAAAGACAAGCTTAATTATATGGAGTTTACACTTAATGATGAATTCTAAAATATAAAGCGTTTGTAATTTTAGGTTAATAAACTTCCATCAAATTAAGCAACCAAAACACAATAATCTATTCTAAATTATGATTTTGAAAACTTTTCCTTCTTCGGAATATAATAATAATTTGAGGTTGTACAACAACCAAACCTACGCTCTCTTCATTATGTTGAAATTAATTAGTTTTTGGTATTACAAAGTGATGATGGTAAGATTAAAATACGAATTTAATCTACTCTTGGTCATAAACTAAACTTTCCTCTACGCAGAAAGAAGAAATTATTCACGTAAAAGTAAATATTTAACAAGGTTTCATTATTACTACAAAGGATGTGTCGTATGTAAAATGAAGCTGGAGATATTGTGAATAAATCTTTGATAAGGATTATGACATAAAGGGTTTAACTCCTTTTCCAGAGATCACTTTCTTCTTAGAGAAAGTGTTCAATGCTAAAGAATGGGATGGGTGGAATTAGGGACAAAAAATTTCTCCTTTTTTCTTTAAGGTGAAAGCAAGTGTGGAATGGTGAAAATAGGCGTTCGCAATTTCTACTGCGCAGCTACGGTAGCGAGCGGGAAATTATGAGTTGTTTTTCCACAATGGGCTGCAGCTGATTTTACTCTCAAAGTAAACACATTCT
>JAQGCN010000579.1:0-18206 GCA_034699725.1 Friesea truncata
TACTTTAAGTTCATTAAAACATGCTTGCGCAATGAATTCTGTATCAGTCTCAATAGTTAGTTTGAGATCTTCATCTGCTAACAAAGCCCAGCACACAAAAGCTTTTGAATTCCATTTTCACCTAAAACAGAAAATTAGGCTTGTTGCGCACACAACAGATTAGAAAGTCCTTGGAAAGACTTACACTTTTCCAGTAGTTTTATATACTTCTTAACGTAAGCAAAATGTGCATGATCAGGAATGTTGCAATCGATCTTCCTGATTACTCAATCAGCTGGAAAATTTACATTTGCACTTCTTGGGAAGATCCCTTCGAACAAGTACCTCTTCCCTTTCATAAAATTCCATAACATTGATTCACGAAATCCACTTTTAATTGATCCCAACTGTCTTGTCCGTTTTTCAATAACATAATGGTACAAAATGTGACCAGTTTTGAATTTTCATTTGTAATCGGATTGTTCTGGTGTTTGAATTCCAATTAATTGAGCCACCTTACCCAGTAATGTTCCTACCCGAGTCCTAATTGCTTCATTATCCATGATTCACAAATTAAAAAACAATACTTTAAAAAACACTTTGAATTTCGAAAATACAAAGTGTACGTTTTTTGTGTTTATTTTTTTCTTTGTCCTGTTTGGCGCCAAACACTAGCGCTGCCATCCATACACTATAGGGTGAATTAAAATCCTAATGTGTAAATTCCTTGTTTGTAAAATTCCTAATGTGAAAATCCTGTTGTGTAAAATTCCTAATGTGTAAATTCCTTGTTTGTAAAATTCCTAATGTGAAAATCCTGTTGAGTAAAATTCCTAACGTGTAAATTCCTTGTTTGTAAAATTCCTAATGTGAAAATCCTGTTGTGTAAAATTCCTAATTTGTAAATTCCTTGTTTGTAAAATTCCTGGTGTGAAAATCCTGTTGTGTAAAATTCCTGATGTGAAAATCCTGTTGTGTAAAATTCCTAATGTCTGCAACAAAACTCCCCTCATACATTCCAACCTAATTGCATCCAATGGAAAACCCGTATACGTTACCGAAGTCTTATCCAACTGTACACGTAACAAAAGAAGGCTCCATTGGCATGCCGGAAGACCACCAACATCAGTTCCAACGTAAAAATTCTGCAACATCATGAAGTTCAGTCTAAGACTATTCAACTTCAGCATTGTATTATGTATCAGCCCCAAATTCCTCAGTCAACTTACTCTCTCAATTCACAATTCGGAACAAAACACACTTATTCTAATTAATTAAACAAAAAATTTAAGCTAACAATTACTTCGATTAACTAAAAATTACTAAATCTAAACTTACATATTCACAAATTAATTCAAAAATTATTTCATTTCATTCATTACTGTATGTACTGGTGTAATTACTCCTATTCTTGGAGGTATCAGGAATTAATAAATTCAAATTCAAAAATTCTAAGTCTAGTCGGTGTACAGTAGTAAAAGATTTCGCAATTCAGTTTGGTCTTTAATATTAATACGAACACCTACACAATTCCAACGAGAAACAGATTTACCTGAGACAAGAGAGAAATCTCCTCAATAAAAAATATTTTTTATATAAATAGAATATAAACTTCGATTTAATATGTATTATAGTTGCTTTGCTTATACCATTGTATTTAAATAAGAAGATCCATGTTTCACAAGTTATAATATCTTAGTTATGCGCATCTTATAAACAATTTGGAAACTTGTATGTCATCTATTTTTTATTGTACATTTCTTTTTTTAGGATTTCTAAGCGATTAAACATTAAAGTAAACATGGTGATATTTTCTAAGTTGGATCATTACGAGAAGTGATAATTTTAATGCTAAACATGCTGAGTGTTCGGATGTCTCATCAAGTAATTGTAACAATTCTTATACAGCAATGGATCAATAAGTTAATAAATTTAAGAAGTGTTTCAACCTACTAATATTATTTTTTATTTTCTAATTTTTTCTTCAGTTGTGGATTTTTCTCCTCTTCTATACTCTAGCATTAGTAAATTAATTTAGGAAGGGGAATTTAGTTTACTTTAAGGATTGATAACAGAATTTTAATAATTTTTTCTGTGCTTAAACATGAAATTACACTTGCTTGACGTGTTATGACGAGTCGAGTGTAAAAATTATTTTTAAATCATGTGTTTTTCCCTGTCAATAAGGCTTAAAAATAATCAAAATCATTTATTTTCAAAAACTGTTCAACCCTCAGGTACCCCATAATTAATTCGTTTGTAACACCAACTTTATAAAAACAGTATACTTCAATCTTTAAAAACTTTAAAAATTGAAATAGGAATTTTTTTCAACCCTATTAAAATTAAAAAAAATAAACAGCAAAGCAATTATCTTTATTAACTGTTCGTTCGGATATAATGTGTGTAAAAAGATCCCCAGCTAACAAATTAATTATGAAAATTAGGGTTTTCTATCCGGAAGAATGATTGAATAAAAGGATGTTACTTACTTCACTCTTATGTCTATAAATTCCATAAACCTATTCCTGTTGAACTTTTTAGTGCTTTTCGCAGTGATAAGATAATAATTAAGGATGTCATAATCTTCTTGATGATTAAATATTTAATTAATTTACACTATTCAGCTCTCAGGAGAGGCGGGAAATTTTTTTCTGAAAAGTTAATTTTGTCAACATTTTTTTTACATTTTGTAATAGAAAACATGATGTTCTCTAGGTAAAATTAACATAATTGGATGTCAAAGTTAATTCTCTCCTCCTCCTCTCCTTTATGTTATATTTCCCCACTCCCGTGTCCCGTCCTCCTGACTCACAATTTTAAAGTAAAGTTTCTGTTAAAGTTTTACAATTAAAAGTTGATTTTAAGTGTTGTATGTAAACAGGGATTAAAATTCTAAATACAAAAATCTTAAATAAACTATTTTTAAACAATAAAACTAGAAAAACAAGCATTCATTTAAAATTCTTAAGGAAAGTAACATGCATTAAAATGTGAATTTTCATAATTCTATTAATTTTGTGAGTCTAATTTACAAATAACTGCTTCGAGAGAAAGGTACTCTTGAAACCCGGATTTATCTGGAATCACTGAAAGCACATTGGGAAATTAATCATATTACACAGCTCTGCTCAACTTGTAAGTGTTGCTGTGCTACTTTAAAAATTACGGACTAGGAAGGAAAAGTTACTTTTGAAAGAATTATTTTAATTAAATTTTAATCATCTTGGTGGTTTGATCGAGACTGTGTATTTGGGAAAGGAATTAAAAATGGTCTCCTTCCTGCTAGTCTATCATACACGTTTCGGAAAATTATTTCTGGGGATGTCGAGAACATTGTCGATGTAGGATGGTGATGTGAAAGTGAAGGAAATTGAGTATCATTTCCTCCACTTGCTTTCTCCCAGAGTCTCTGCCTAGCTCGATAGAAAAACCAAAAGCCAGTGATTAATCCAATTTGTAGTAGGAGTACAGTCAAAACAGCTCCAACTACACTTCCCTTCGTACTACAGATATATCCACTAGGACATCCTAAGTCTGACATTGTCAATACTCCTTCATCATATGGAAAGCTACCGTTAAATCCTCGTCTTCCGCCTATATCTTCCGTATTTAACGGCATGTTAGTATCGTCCAAGGTACGAGGAATAACAATTAACTAATAACAAAATAATAATTAAAACATGGTTTTCAAACACTATTATTAAAACCCATGCCTTTGAATGTATTGGTAGTGCTCCTGGGAGATCTTGAGGCTTAAGTGTAATTGTTGGTGATAGAATGTAGTTCCGTTCCGTGTTTGTCTGGCCAAGGTCAATAGATAATGATTTTTGACTCGTAGTACTGACAGTCGCTGGAGTGTTCTCAACAATTAAATGATCGTTTCTATCAGGAATATTTTCTCTATGTTCTAATTTCATATTTGCATTCCACACTGGTCTAGAACCTAGAATCATAATAAAATGCTTGGAAATATAATATTTACTTATTACACAATCACGAAGCTTACTCATATTTATATCCTTCTTCCTCTCGTGCTCAATTTTTCCAAAATTAAAAATGTTGTAACGTTCTGTGTTAACTTCAGTACTAGATTCTGGAGCTGTTGTTGTTAGATTCGACACAATTTTAGATACTATGGGGGCCGTAATTGTGATTTTTTCCATTTGTTGATGTGGAACGGATTCGTTCAATGACCTTCTTTTTCTTCCAAATGAATCTAAACCTTGGCATCGTACCTAATTAAAGATACCAAAAAATTAATTTTTAATAACCTCAACTTTAAATTTAATTTTACGCACGGGTTGACATAAGTCTTGGCAGAACTGAACTGTTGCTACAAAATTGACGGTTGCAGTGGATGGGAAGCGAAATGCTTTAAAATTAGCAAATAAGTTTCTACTCCCTGGATCCACCTCAAGAGCTTGAAATACATTGGGATCTCTTGGACATCTAAAGTTACATTTTGAAATATTCATTAATAGAATAAAAATTTATATTCTGCTGTTACCCAATATTATCAATTAAAGTTAACAATTCTCCAAACTCTGTTCTTGCTTCTAAATTTCTAGCAAATATTCCAAATGCACTGGAAGGGTCAATCTCAATTCTAAGTTGAAGCTCTTCTCCTAATCCTACAACAGAAGCATCTTGTCCATTCCTCATTATGATCCTCATCCTCACATTCGGCGTGGGTGCTGTATTAGTAACAATATTGTTTCCGGGCAACGGCTTAAATGGAACGCTGTAAAATAAACAATGGATTAGAAAGGTCATTTGGGTGTAGATCAACATTATATTAAATTAATTCCAAGCAGGAAGTTTAATTATAAAGGAACGCTTGACTGAATTTCTATTGTTGGAAAGAATAAAGACTTTCCGTTCTAAATAATAATAATGAATTTCCTTACGTCACAGAAATTCCACCACCTTCGTGATCTTTTGGTCCCAATCCTCCGTTAGGTGCATATGAAACAGTCTGGTCATTTGCATCGAAAGAGCATTCAACCCTAACAGTTTTATCCGACTCTTGCATGATAACTGGATTTTGTTGGACAACGACGTGGTTGACATATCTTCCGCGCCCCTAATGAAAAAATCCAAATTTAATGCACAGTTGATTCCAGGTAACCATAAATGAGTTAATTAAATTTTGTAAATACTTGTTGGAGAGTACCACACTGTGTGCCCAATGAGATCCGTAAAACTACTTGACTTCTATCTCCCCCCATTTCAAAACAAGACTGTGGATTACCAGTTGCAAAAACTCTTCCAGCAAAGGGTGTCCCAAAATTGATAGTTACAAGCATATCAGAAGGAGTGCAATCCACACGGACTGAAATGCAATGATCCACTTAATATTTTAAAACCCAAATTATTTAAATGCTTTTTACCATTATTGCATGATCCTTTTTCTCCATAGAAGAAATCAGGATCTGGAATAAGAGCTTGACTGGTGGATATTGTGTCGTCGGAACTTATGAGGCAATCTCTTCTGTACGTGTGAAAGGTGAATGCCCTGCATGTAAATTCTTGTTCAGTATCACATGCCCTGCGACATTCTTCTACTGCAAAAACTCGAGGAACGAGTCGATCAGCCGCTGCTAAATATCTTCCAGCAGAATCTGTGTACTCACAGTGTGGTGGAACTGAAACCAAAATTTTGAATGCTTTAAATTTTTTTCAAATTAAGAAATTTCGGATTTACTTGTTGCACATTCGTTTTCCATATAATCAACGTCAGGACTGGCTTTCCGATAATTTTCAGGCCTAGTTCTTCTCGTTTCACTGCTGAGTTTACAGAGTCGTTCCCTTGCGTAGTATGTTGCTGAAGCACAGACTGTCCGAACGCTTCTTAAACATTCATCCTGACACTGTCTTCGGGTGTAAATATTGCGTAATTCTAAATCACCAGGCCCAACCAATTCGTATTCTGGTACGCGTGTAAATGTCCATAACTTTCCACATCCACGTTCTAAATGATTCATAAATATAATCAAAACTTCTTTAATAAAAAGAAAAACATCTATGTATACCTCTTAGACATATTTTTTCAAAGTGAACAAGATCAGCAATAGGATGAAGCAAAGACGAATCTGCCTCTGATGATCGGTCTAACGAGAAACATCGTTGTCCAGTACTCCGTAAAGGCTCTACGCTAACAGCTAAGCATCGTTCCCGTAAATGATCACATTCTTTAAGACAATCTCCAGTTACTCCAACGTCTGTCCGAATCGGAATCGTTTCCCTTAAGAAAAAATTGTTTGTTGTAATTACAAAGTTTGCTTTTTGTATTAAAAATGTTTCCTTACTTCCGGGCTCCATTGTAAGTATATCCCACAATTTTTTCATATGTGATCGTATGTCGGCATCTGTAAGGCGATAAATCCGGATCAAGATAATTCCCTTGATCTCCAGTACCTCCTGGATAAGTAGACGGAGGATATGGATCTACACGAGTTGGATACACGCTGTCCCTAAGCGGAGGAGGAAAGCTGTTTCGATTAGATGTATAAGATGGATCCCTGTAATAAGAGTCTCTATTTGGATACGAGTCCCGGATTGGATCTCTCGTTCTATCTCTATCATTTGCCGGATAAAAATCCCGATCTCGTACTGAATCTCTAGTAGCGTAAGGGTCCCGACTCGTTGCTGGAAATCTGTTGTATACTTGATTAGGGTCACGATTAGAAATCAAATAGTGGGAATCCCTCTCTCTTGCTGGATATGGCTCTCGAATTCCAGGTGAAGGGAAGGGATCCCTTCGGTCGTATGTACTTGTGGCAGGGTATGGTCTTGGATCGGCGTAAGGATCTGTGGAAGCGTATGGCCTTGTATCCCCTGGATATGCTCCAGAAGGTATACTTCTTGGATCGCACTCTCTTTCAGTGTAAATTGCTCCAGGTTGTACTTGGAAAGAATTAGGCCCTGCATTCCCAGCTGTATCACCACTTAAGAGACATTGACTACTTTGAACCGCATTAAGAACCTTAAAGTTTCTTCATTTTAAAACTATATTAAATTTATACAAATTATTATTACATACTGGAGCTAAGAAAGAGAAAGATCTGCAGTTGAATTCTCGTTCTTTATCACATGCCCTTTGACAAGTAACTTCAGTGACGGCCGGTTCTGCTTTGTCAACATAAATTAAATATCTGTCTTTCTGTACACTTGAATAACTGCATTGTCTTGATTCTAGATTATAAATAATAATCTTAACCTTAAATCAAAGCAACTTATTTAATTTCAAGCATACGTGGAGCACATTGATTCTCGAGGTAGTCAGAATCAGGTGTAGCAATAAATCCTCTTGGCTGTGTAAATCGGTCTTCTGTGCTCAGACGACATTCTCTCTTCTTCCAATCGTAAGATGCTGAACGACAAATGAATCGACGTTCCTCTAAACATCGATCTTCACAATGCGTTTTTCCAATATCACGGTGTACCTCTTTATCATAACCTCGGAGTTGAAAGTTAGGAATCCTCTCAAACGTCCATTGCAATCCACAACCTCCACCTATTTTTAAACGTTTTAATATAGTTTTTCAAAAGTAAACTTAATTACCTCTGAGGCATATTCCTTCAAAGTAAGCAACTCCAGCAGATCTACGGAGCCCAAAACGAACTTCATCGTTTGCAAATTCTAAAGCTGAACATTCATTTCTGTTGTAGTCAAGGTTGAATGCATGACATTTTATGTCACTTTGACATCGTTTGGCACAACTATCCGAAATTCCTCTGACAGAATGCTTGTAGAGTAAGTATTTTTGACCCCTGTCCAATTCGTATCCAGAAACTTTTTCATATGTCATTCTCCCATAGGAGCATCGTCCAACTTGGTAAAAAAAATTATTTTATAGTAATGAATTAGATTCATTATTTTTTTAGTTATACTTTGGGTATCGGTGCTAAGACTTGGTCCTAATTTATCTCGATCTCGAATTACACTATTTGCTATGGCTGGAGGAACGTAACGATCTCCGATTGGTGGAACTCCACCTGCGATCATTTTCTTGCAGTTTCGCTCAAAATATGTAGTTCCTGGACGTTTCTGAATTGCTTCCTCTCCAGCAGACGCTGAAAAAGATTTTAAATTATTATTTCATCTTTTAATTTTTAAAATGTAATGTATTTTACATTTATCGTCTCCAGAAATAAAGCATTGTGAAGCTGCAGCGTAGAAGGAGTATGATTGGCACACAAATTCTACATTTGTATTACAACGAAGCTGACAATCAGCTTCACTAGCCACGTTGTTGAGAACTATATCCAGATAGCGAGGGTGTGAATCAGGAACAATATCGAATCCACATTTTCTATCAGCTAAATAACATTTTGTTAATTATTTTCGACTATATGATTTCTAAATGAAAAATTGCGTACCTGGAATACACTGATTTTCCAGATATTCAATATGCATTGGAGCTTCAACAAAATCATTGGGTCGAGTTCTTCGATCTTCTCTGCTTAAGCGACACTCCGTTGTCTTAAAAATGAGCAAATTTTTAAGAAAATTCAATAAAATAATTTCATTATTTCCAACCTGTGTATGATATTCTGCTGATCTACAAACAAATCGTGTTTCAGTAAGACACCGTTCTTCGCAATCTCTTCTGCTAGGAACATTATGAAGCAAGAGGTCGTCGTGACCTCTAAGCTCTCTTGCAGGTCGCCGCTCAAAAGCCCAAGCTCTTCCTCTGCATGCTGCTCTGATGTTCCCTGTTTTAAAAAAGTATTTTAGCTAAGTTCTTTTATACGTAAAAATATTTAATTAAACAATTTTCTTCAAACATCATTCCGAAAATTGATTCAAAAAAATACAATTGCTTGTTAATCCAATTTAATTATTAAATTTCTAGCTTCAGACTTAAAAAAAACATTCTTCTAACCTCGAAGACAAATTTTTTCGAAGTAATTTTGTCCATCCCTCCTTGTTAGTTCTTCTCCCCTACCCTGAGTGTTTCGATCCAATTTTACACAGCGCATGGCAGAATGGTCTACCATGAAAGCAGGACAATCCGCTCCGCTCGCCTTACATTTTTCGACACAATCGAGTGTTATACCTGGTGCTGTGTTCATTAAAGCGATTGGTTCTTGCTTAGCAGTCCTCAAAAAATGCCCCGTCACTTTTTCAAACGTGAATAAACCCCCTTCACAGTGATCTATAAAAGTATGTTTAAAAATCAAAAAATTAAAGTAAAGAGAATAATTTTATATTTTATACTAATAGAGCATTGTTTTTCTGAAAGTACTGCTCCCCTCTTATGTGGTGGCGGAGCACCCATTAAGCTAACAGCATCATCTGCACTCAAATAACATCGATTTTCATCTGCAGCAAAGGAAGATGAGCGACAAGTAAATCCACGAGCCTGGAGTAAAATTAAAAATATGCTCATAAAATATTAATATTAATATTGTAGTTATTAAATAAAATATTAACATGGCTTTTACACCCCAGACCTCAATCTTATGATCTGTTTTCCAATGGGATGGGGTGTAAAAGTAAAAAACACAGATAATGAACGTTTAACATACATGATCACAGAGCGTTTCGCAGTCCTCTCTAGACGCTGCATACTGTAAATCGTCCATTGAAATCACTGAGAAATCTTGTCGCGATGTATATCGACAATCCGGCAATTCTAAAATTTAAAAATATTCAGCAAATTACCTGTTTCCACTTTCTATTTTTCTTACGTTTTACGCATTGGTTTTCCAAATAGTCCACTGGAAGTCCAAGTTGCCTCCGAAATGCGCTTGGTTGTGTGCGACGGTCTTCTCGACTTAAGCGACATATTTTTAAAGAGTCATCGTATTCCGCCGATCTTAGTATTTAGTTTCTTATTTTAGTTTTTTGAGTATTTGTATAATTTTATAATAATTTATAGTAATTAACCTGCACGTAAACTCAGTTTCAGTAAGGCATAGTTTCTCACATTCGACTTTTGTTTGTATTCCTCTCTCCTCTTTATCATCAAACCCTTCCAAATAAGCTCCTAATACACGTTCAAATGACCAAAGACGATCTCCACAAATCGAATGGAAATTTTGAACTAATCCATAATTAAAAATTTTATCAAAAAATAAAATAAATAAACCCTGCTAACCAGGGTCATAATAAGATTAGCAAAAGCAACAGAGATAGAACCACCCGTCCGCCCTTAATGCTTTAATTTTATATTTGAATGCATTATTTTGTGTATTTGTTTGTTAAACGGATATTGTATTTCACTTTAATTCAATTCTACTTTTTAGGCGTCCATGTGAGTAAAAGGGCAGTGTCAAAATGTGTTTACGGGCAGACAGACGGACAGTTTTGAACTAAATAAAGCAGCTTTCGCCAATTAAAAGGGAGGAAACGTTTCATACCTCCTGTATAGCACACTTTCTCAAAAAAATTCGTCTTTGGATCTTCTCTCAGTTTATCACGCTGTCCAACAGAATCTCGCTGATAAGAATCACATCTAGATTTCTCATAATCTAAAAAAAATGAAATAACAATTATAAATGAGAATAAGGTGTGGTTTCTAGTATTGTATACTAACCAACAGTAAAGGCCTTGCAGTTTGTACTTTGTTTACAAACGGATGTACAGTCTCTTGTTACAGCTGCACCAGGCTGATGTAAAAGGCCTTGAGCCTCGTTTTCCGACATTGCCATTCCTGTTGTTTTTTCGTATGTTTCTACACCTCCGAAACATTGTCCTAACCAATGAAAATATTGGGTTATGTTGGTTTTTAATGTAATTAAGGTACTTTCTTACCTAGAACAGTTTCTGGAAACAAAATGAATACCAGGAAGAAGAATAAGAGCAAAGGTCTTCCCTGAAACACAAAGCGATGGTCAAGTTAGTAATAAAAGGGGTGTCCTTATAATCGATAAAATGACCTCTACAAAAGTTCCAGAATTGAATTTTAAACAACTTTTTCTTCCTACATTTTCTCTGTAGTCCCACCTTGAGCCCATCGATAGGTTAAGAGAACGAAAAACCCAAACCGGACAATGGTGGGGTAACTAGTAGATCTCCTTAGGTATAACAGGAGGATTGATCCACAATAATGTGGGACCACAGAAGATTATGTAAAAAGCAGTGCAAAATTCATTGCAAAATCTTGTAGAGGTCATTTGTTGGAAACCAAATTCTCAGCTCCTGTTTCACCTTCACTCGTCAAAGTTCAGCGGAGTGTAACTTTTGATGAGTGGATCGCAAGTGACCTTGTTTGGTCAGAGGAAAGTGAATAAATAGGAACCGAAGGGTCATGTGTCAATGAACACAAAGTGGGGTTTGGGGTTACGTCGAATTACGTGAAGCATAATACGGGCTTTAGGAAAAAGATTTCTGCGGCTTTGGAAGAGAAAATGACAAACATTTAGAGATCCTACAAACTTTATTTTTCGAATATGATTTCGATTTTAGTTTTTTATAATTTAAAAATATAATGTGGATTTAGTCAAATATTGGACAAGGTGAACCTTTTTGTTGAAAGACAGGTTAAAATTGTTCGTGGGTTTTTTAATATTCGATTTATGCTGTGTAAAATTTATGGTTAGTATACACTAATTGTTTGATTTTTGAAAAGTAGGGCAACCCTTTGAATTTATAATTACATCATATCCATTCGAGAACGAAGTTCTGCATAAAAGTGGTTAATCTCGCGTAACGGATCCACCTTTTTTATTCTTCTGTGTAAATAAATTCATTAAGTGCATGATTATGAGCACTACACATTATCATCAACTCATAAAAACAGATTAATGAAAAAAAAATTTCAATTATTTTAAAAAAACATTTAATCCAATTCCTGGTGAAACTTATAAATATGCCCAAGAATAAGAATTGGATAAAAATCTAGAATAATATTAAAGTTATCTTCGTTTCACTAATCTGCTTTTTATAAACAGCTTAAATTAATTTGCCAATAATCTGATACAATAAGACAATTTTCAAACACACATTATTGGCGTTGTGTGCAACAATTAACATAGTTTTAGGCAGACGATTAAATCGTTTCCTTTAAAGAAAATATGAAAATGAGTGTGCTTACTTTTCTTCTTGGTCTTTCCATCATCGCAGTAAAACTACAAATTCGACTTTCTTCTTTTCTCAACGTTGTACAACTTATTTACTATACTGTTTGTTTTAAAACTTTTCTTCCTTTGGATTCTTAATTAAAAATATCTTAAACAGTTATGAGATGTTAAAATTCTTAAGCTTTAGTTTTTTTAATGGATGTAAATTCCTGAAAGGGTGAATTTTATCCGAATGACACTGTCGTCGCTTACAAGTTTTAAAACAGACTGACCAGTAGTAAATTTTGAAGTGAAAAATTCTATAGAAAGTAAATGCCATTCATTGCTACCCCCGGGATGAAAATTAAAGGAAGTGACCATTTCATGCTCTGGATTTCAATCCTATTCAACACCAATCTCTTACAGAGGTCTTTGTTCCAAGCCCACTTCCGTTTTTATTTCAGGAGTGAAGACTGGACTTAGGTTTGATCATTATTCCTTTGTTCTTGAGGGCCCACGAAATCCCATTTTAATCCCGAATCGTCAAGCCATCGACTCATAAATAGCTATAAATAAAACTACAGTAAAGAGTACTCTTTACGCTGAATTTGCAGATTTTGAGGACATTGTCCGTGGTTTTTACAATTTTGTTCCTCTAGTATATCAAAATGGCTTAAATCGCATCCTGCTTTGTTATATTAGGTGATTCAGGTTTGTAATATTTAAGTTTGCAGAAATTAAGCTTGATAGGCGCAAGCAGCCCGCTAGCTAATTTTACTCACTTCCGGCCGTCCGTCCGTCTGTCTGTATGTCCGCTTTTTACCACATGAAAAATCCTTTTTCGTCTATATGATCCGACCCCACATCCCCTTGACCTCACTACTAAATGAGACCACAGGTAGTTCTTCTGGTCGTGTAGTAAAAGTACATGGGACCACAGATCGTTAGGGAAATTTGCTGGTAGTATTAGTAAAAGGACATAAGACTACTCGTCGGCAATGGTCATAAATCAATCGGGATATTCAAATACTGTTTTAAAGATTATGTGTTTCTTATGTTTATGTGCTGAATTTAGCAGCCATAATTGTTAGGTTAAAAGTAAAGTTACCCAAATCAAAGTTAACTCAGGATGATTTGAAGGACGTTTTTGGAAAGTTTGGCTTTTGCACAAATATTCCTTTGCTGTGGGGGTGTCCCGGGGTCATTTATGTTTTTGTTCATATTAAATCTGTTTAACTTTAATATTTTTGTGCATATTTATTATAACTTTAACTCATTCATGATTCATGAACATGAAATTGTACGACATGATGGTAATGATAATGAATAGTGTGGAGTGGAGTCGAGGGAAAGAAATTAATTCTATTTACAACAGTAGATTTCTTGATACCATGTTGAACTCGTTGGTCATCATTGTTATCTTTTAATATCGAAACGTTTTATTTATACTTTATATTATAGGTAGGTAGAATAAAAATGACGGGTCAATAGCCCAAAAGAAAGGGATTGAAACCTACCGGAAATGTATTCCTGCAATTAAGCATCATGATTACTCGTTAGGATGCTTCTTTCATAATTTGTATTGCCTGGTTTCTGTAAGACAGATCTGATGCAAAGTGAAAACTAGTATAGACAGTATGATATTCTGATGATGAGTCATTTTAATGAGAGACTTTTAGTATTAATAATGGCTTCTTAATCTTAATTCCAGTAGTGAAACTCATCTCGCTTTTATTATCATTCTTTATTTAGGGTAAGGACGTGGTGGTAGGACTTTCTAAATTACACCGAAGTGAAATAGTATGAGTGTGACCTAAACTACTTCCGTCGCTTTTTAATTCAAAATCAATGTTGAAAATTACCAAGGAAAATATAACCAAGTTTATACCTTTGAATTAGTGGATCATTTGCTAAAAAGAATTCTATCCACGCCAATAACAATGTTCATATTTATTCCCAAAACCTAATGATGCACTAATTCTAAGGTAACTTAAATTGGTTGTATTTTTCTTGGTAATTTTCCATTTTTAGACTTTTGAATTAAATAAAAATTTTCGGCATGGATTTGTTAAATCAACTTCAAAAAATTTTCTACAAACTTTTTGACAAAAATCCGTTGAGTTTTATTTAAAAGTCAAAATGGTCGAATTTTTCTACACATGGTCGTCTCTTTGGAAATTTTTTTTGACATTAGATCAATCGAACTTTGCTGAAGAAGCACTGGATTTTTTCACTTCAGAAGGCAAACCTTTAAAAAATGATAAAATAAAATTAGACAAAAATTGCTTTATTTTTGTTTGAAGCGATTATTGGTTTTTCTACTACACAGCCTTCCAATCCAAAAAAAAGATTATAATAACTCTCATTCAACAAAGTTTTCTGGTGAGAGATTCTTAAATATATTAGTTGAATATTAAAGTGAATTTCAATTACCCTAACAGGAATCAATATTAATCCAACCATAATTAATATTTTCACAGTTTTTATATTTTACTTTCGAGTAGGAAATATGTTGAAAAATTAAAAATTAAAAAATGTCGGATGTCTGCTAGTTGGTATATCGTCTAAGATAGAAGTCAACTTCGGGGAATCACCACCTTCATTTGTCGAATCTGTCTATCTATAGATATTCTGATCTTCTAAAGTGGGTGTGGGAGGGATCCTAAATTCCAAAAGTTACTTTTATTTTTAGAAAAATGTTGTATTTCTAGATCGAGTATCGGTTTCTTGAATTGAAGTGTGCAAAGTCAGACAGCTTAGGCGTATCAGTTTAGGATTGAGATCTCTGGATCATTGCCGCAAGTACCTTTGTCTGAGTGACTAAACTACTCTCACTTAAGTATAAATCAATTTTAAAGTAGCTAAGAATTTATAAGTTACTAGTATCTAACATTTTGCGTCAAATTACAGAAACTCCTGTCCAAAATGTCTGATGAAGAGGAAGCTTACTCGTAAGTTTTTTTAATGAAATTCTAAATCAAGAGTTATTGTCAATGCTTTCGTGCGAATATTAAATAAATTAAAATGGTATATCAAGTCACATCAGCATCTATCTTCTTATGCTGTAATAAGAAGTTTAAATAAACGTAATACAAAATGCAAAACTGGAAATGGTAATTCATTTCCTTTGCGTGCACTCGTTGACTTTAGAGCCCAAAATGAGTTCAGTAAAACTGGCAATTTTCCCAGATTGGAGATTTTTTTTCTATGAGAATAATTTTAGCACAAACCGAAGGCTAACTAGTTCACATCATTTTTATCGATTAAAAACAGCTTTACGAATATTTTTTTGAAGCGTAGTTGGCTACGCATGCAGCACTGCTAAGTGCGGTTGATTGATGTTGGTATTAGCACCAGATATTCTTGTCAATATTTTAATTTCTTTTTTATTTAATTTTGGTTTATAATTTTTGGTATTTTTCTAAACAAACTTGAGAAATGCAACAGACAAAAAATGCTAAACTATGAAACGTTAGTTTTGTGATTGGAGATAACGAGATTTTGCATTGTATTCTAGAATCTCAGGTTCGGCTAGTATAAATAATTAAACTTCCATCTTAACGCGTATACTGTCTAACTTAAATTAAGTTAAATAAAGGATTTTGCTAAACTGAAATAAAACGAAATTAATTAAAAGCTCTTAAAAATCTTTTTTGTTTTCAATGCATCTGCTAATTACTTTTGTTTGTTTTTAATTTCAGTGAAGAAGAGGGGGAGGAAGTGTAAGTGAATTGATCTACAGTACCTCACAATGTACTGTTAGAAGTAAATATTCATTAGTTTGTTTATCAAGCTTTATTCTATTTCGTTTACAGGAAGTAAGTGAAGAGTGAATTAGTTGGATTGATTTTTGCTTACCATATTTTTAAAATTCAATTTAATTTTTTTTAAATACTTCTTTATCTTCCTGGGCTAAAAGGATTTTAAATTCCCTGGTAAATAATCTCGAACGCTTTTTTGGTAAACGCTCACGAACATTATCATGTTACTAAATGTACATATGACAAATGTACAGATTCCCCAGTTTCTAAGTTTCAAATGGTGGGCCAAGTATTGATGTGTTACGTTAAATAAATATTTTAATTGTGAATCGTTAGGCAGATTTGGAAAGTAGTTTTTTTCTTTTTTGGAAATTTTAAAGCTTCTGAAATAAGGTATTTTAGTTAATAGATTTGGATTTATTTACCAGGGAGGAATCTAAAAGTGGAGAAGCAGAGTTCCTCAAGGTTAGTTGAATTTAAAACAAAGATGAGCTAAACCAGCGGCTCGCCGCCCAGCCACTTATATCTAGCTAATTCTAATTTGGTTTCTCATTAAATACTTTTATATCATTGTCTAGAGACAACAGCATAAAAGATCAGACTTGGATGAACAGTTACAGGAATACATTTTGGAATGGAGGAGACAGAGATCTAAGGAGGAGGATGAATTGAAAAAACTCAAGGACAAGCAAGCAAAAAGAAAGGTTAAGATTTTCCAAATGCTGAAGTAAGCGCCCCAGCATTCTAGCGTTGTGATGAAAAAAATCGAGTTTAAACAATGCACAGCTCCATCATCTTGCAAGTACTTTGTTTAGTAGAATCGTACGCGTTTCAGCAAATGCACATCACATACGCTTAAGTGAATGCTTATGTATTTGAAATATACTTTTATACGGAAGTGAAAAGCTCGCGAACTCGCCAGTCGAGCCTAGCTATCGAAAAGCTCGGCTTGTGAAGATATCTATTTACAACGATACAAAATTACAAATGTTTCATAAATTTAAAAAGTAGAACTTTCATGAATTTCATAAATCAATTTAGACTCTACGGGAACAAGAAGAAAAGCGATTGGCAGAAAAAAAGCGTCAGGAGGATGAGCGTCGTATTCGAGAGCTTGAAGAAAAGAAAGCAAGAGAGCAGGAAGAAAAACTTCGGAGGTTGGAAGAGGCTGAACGCAAGCGACAACTTATGCTTCAAGCGCAGAAAGTACCTATTTTTTAACATCATTCACACGACTTGATTTTATTCATGTTTTCTGTGTAGGCAAGTCTGGGAGGAAAGCTAAGCTTAAATACTGATGGAAACGACGTATGTTGTACTTGTTTTTTATATTGGAAAATTTATTAATTTTTTGGTTAAAGTTAATGGGAATGGGAGATGCACGTGCTGAATTGAACAAAACCAAAGAACAATTGGAAGAGGAAAAACGAATTTCCATGAGTTTTCGAATTAAGCCATTGGATGTAACTGGTCTGTCTGCTCCTGCTTTAAAGAAAAAAGCCCAAGAACTATGGGAACAGGTCGTAAGGCTTGAAACTGAAAAATACGATTATGAGGAACGACAAAAACGCCAGGATTACGACGTAAATTCTAGAAAAATATTATAATTTTTAACTGACTGATTTTTATTACTTAATTGTAGTTAAAGGAATTAAAGGAACGCCAGAAGCAGCAGTTGAGGCACAAAGCCTTAAAGCGGGGACTTGATCCTGAGTAATTAAAAAAGCTTTTATTTATTACCAGTTTTATGGTTTGTATTTTATTATATTTACTGTATTCCAGGGCTCTTACTGGGAAATATCCTGTAAGCGTAAATAAATGTTTTCCGTTAAAATTATTTTTTAAATATTTTCATCGAATTTAGCCAAAAATGCAAGTCGCTTCAAAATATGAGCGACGAGTAGACACAAGAACCTATGGGGACAAAAAGAACCTATTTGAAGGAGTAATAAATTTTAATTTCATTTCACATTTTTCAGAAAATATTAATTAAAGTTTTACACAGGATTTGGAGAAACTTGGTAAAGAAACTCAGGATAAAATGTGGGCAGACACAGTCAAAGCCTTTGATGAAAGGCAAAAAAGTAAGGCAGACATTTAAAAATATTCTGTAAGCATCAATAATTTGAAAAGGTTGGATTGTCGCGTTAAGGGCCTCATGTGAATAGTGGTTCCCTCATTCATAACCGAAAAAATGACATTTTCTTCTGTGGTCCGTCACTGTGGATTAATTCACCTGTTAGGTTAAAAGTGGGCTAATAGTTGAATCCATTTTTGCCTAACAATTTTAAGATAACTAATTTATGGTTATTATATGAATGATTAAGATATGAAGTTAACTGTGATTGACACATGACACCACAAAAGAAATGTCATAGGGTTTGTTTTTCTGAAAACGTCCAGCGACGTGCGCGCTCAAATCACCGAATTGGATGAAACTTGGCACAAGTGTCA
>JAQGCN010000580.1:0-18168 GCA_034699725.1 Friesea truncata
GCCTCAATGTGGAATATTTTTTAAATTTTCGCTCTGGGGGTTTTGGCCGTTGTGGGGTAAATTGTTTTAGCCCATAGAATAAGGAGAAGGGTAATAAACTATAAGAGAACGCGTCATACCAAGAATTAACTTATGATAAATGAACATGCTGATTTCACAGTGTTTCTCCTGGATTAAAAATAATGTTGCGTGCAGAGGAAAAAAATCTGAGTAGAGGGGAAAGTTTCGACATTTTCTTTTCTTTGATATGATGAAAAGCTTTCTTCTGGTTACGCAACACTTAAACACTATTAACCGCACAATGAGCCCATTAATGATCTTCACAAAAAAAAGAAAGCTTAGAAAAGAACTTTCTCATTGAGTTTAGAACCATGAGGTGCATCGTATCAAAAAACTTTATGCTATGGCTAAATTAAAGTAAAGAGAGAAAAAGCGGCAGCATCTGCTCCTGATTTTCATCTAAACATAATCATCACAAAAGCAGAGGGGGCTTAACTAAAACACCATTGGGAAAACGAAGTAGTGGAAATTAGAATAAGCAAACGAGGTTTCCTGTACTACAAAAATCTTTTAGCAACTGAGACAACACAGCGAGCTTTTATCTTTGGCAAGATCGTCTAAACACGCTCTTTTAATGCGGAACTCAAGATCCTAGCAATAGTAAAATAAGACTACCAAAGAGGGAAAAATCTGCGAATTCATGTAAATTGCGTTAAAGCACCAGCCGTTCCTTCATCTCAACGACGACGACAACGCTTTCATATCTCACTTTCTCTTTCACTCCTACTCAAAGCTTTCACCATAAGAATGAAAGACTCAAAACCTAAACCTCATTTATGATTATGCACGGTCGTGCTGCGATGCAAAACCTTAAACTACAAAGTAAAATTCAAGAACACAAGAGAAAACTTTATGAAAGTACCTTCCGTTTCTAGTGTGAAGGAATTCGATAGTTTTCATAACTGAGGAAAGATTTTGTAGTTTTATCGCATATGCCAGTTCGTAGAATTGAATTGAGTTAAATAAAAATAACACTAGATTATTATACTTTGAGTCACGTTTTATTCGGGTATTGTCATTCATAAGTAGAAGGAACTAAAATTTTCGACATAATACATAATCTGTTTCTTACGTGGGATTTGGGATACACTTGTTTAATAACTTTCCAACGTAAATTAATTCATAATGAAACTTTCTAAATTAAAAAAACGCTAGTATAATTTTGGATTTTTGATGTACTTAAAAATAAAATTTAACTTAAAACCTGTCACGAGATGAGCAGAGCAATGTGAGAATCAAGAATTCATTTTGATTTCTTGGAGTTTCACTCAATATATTCCTACCTAAATCTTTTACTGTCCTGTTTCTAAAGGACAAAGACAGAGATTCTATTTTCTGTTGAAAGAGGATGATAGAACTCAATAAAAATCCAAGAACAGGATCCTATGCTTTCTCTCTAGATCGTATTCCTGACCTGAATTTGAATGTATCTCAACAGTATGTGCTTCTCCAGATTTCATTTTATATTAAAATCACACAACAAACCCCGGGTGTTACGCCTTGGTAAAAATTCTATATGCTCCTCCGCATGTGAACGGTACTGATTAGGAAGCTCATGATATAAGAACGTAGTGGAGTTTAATTAGTTGCCTCATTAGGCCCTACTGCTACGTAAGGTAGGACTTAATATCTTTTCCCCTGATGTATTCACAACTATCAGCCTTTTACTTTCTCCCTCAGAACCTGTATTTCGAAACAAGAGAAAATGAAAGTCTTATTTTGAAATTTAATTTTGTAGTCGAGCTCTGGAACTTATGAGCTCTTCTAAGCAGGAACTTAGTAGGTCCCTATTGTTTCTTTCTCATACATGGCTCTCACTTAAGGAAATCCAGTTAAGTACTTTGGATATTTATAACAACGGAGGAGAGAAAAGAAAGAAAGTGTAGCTCTTAAGAACAGAAACAAAGAATAGAATACAGGAGCACTACTCCCTGTTTTTGTGCTTATATGCCCTTTTAGAGAATAAGATTATGACAAGATAAATATAGATTGCTATGAGTTAGAAGAAGAAAGTAAAGTGAAAATTAATATTGAGCTCACTGAAACAGAAAGGAGAAAAGTTTCACAAATTCAAATAAATGTTTCATGTATTAAACCAAAACCATTCAATTCAATGATTTGAACTGACATTGGGTCAATGCTGGTGGAAATACAACTTTAATCCATGAATACTTATTGTGCTGACAAGTTGAATCGAAAGCATTAGTGCAAGTCAAAAGACTAAAAGAAAAGCCTATGAAGTTAAGAAAAAGGCGACAAGAAATGAAAAAAGATTCTTATACCGGAAATAGTTGCTAAGAGGAAAAGATGCCGGGAAAAGCTTTCTTTGCTTTTACTTTTTCTCCTGTTAAGAACAAAAGTGATACAGAAAAAAGTAACTGTTGTTGAGCTACTGCTACTCAAGAAATGGGGGAGGGGAAGGGAATAGCCTGTTAGTTTTCTTTTTCTAAAAAGTTATACAATATAAATATAAAGTCGGAGATGGAATACTACTTTCTAACTTTCTCCATCCATTCGCCTCAAGTTTCCCTTTTTTATTGTCTCATATCCTGAGTTTCAGAGCCTTTTCTAACTCTTGACAGTTCCTGAATTACTCTAATGGCCATTCACTATCAATGTGGAACGATCCATTGTCCAAATCGCTCAGGTTGAAGCACAAGGAATTTTTTTGTGCAATTTTTTTTACCAATCTGCTATGCTGAACTTACTGTACTTTGACTTTTTTCTTTTTTGAAAATAAAACGCAAAAAGAAAAAAAATCCAATTTTATTTTTTCTAATTTTAATTGAAATGTCGGATTGGATTTGTTAGAGAAACCAGGAAACCAGCAAGGATAACGACAAAAAGGATTGACGAGGAAAGCAGAGGAATATAAAACTATCCGTCTGAAACGGCTGACCCTTTTACACATAACGAATGACCTTAGTGAGTCTCAAAGTAGAGTTCAAGGGGTAATTGAGTGGGTATTACAGAGTCTCAGGAAAACATTCGAACCTTCCTTCGTCTTTTCATACTTTAGCCGCTAATGTCCCCATTCTTGGACACTTTTACCATACAACTTCACATAAGTCACCAATTTTAGTACTCTCTAGACTACGTTTTCCTAACTTCCACAAAAGAACCATAGAGAAAGTACGGAGAAAGGAATAGGAAGGAAGAGATTGATTGTACAGGGAAAACCACACATGGATTAGAAACTGCGTTAGAACCAAAACTTTTGCAAATTAAATAAAAAATGTTTTCACTGAAAATAAAATGTCTGTAAATTAGTCATAAAGAAATTTATTAACTTTGTTTTAACAATTTTTAGTATGTTAAATAAAGATAAATATCAAAATTCTAATCCAATTTCAAATTATATAAATTCTACTCTACATTCTTCATTTCAAAATTGGAAGCCAACATTGGCTGATATGGTCAAACATGAATTCTTGGATTGCTTTCATGCGGAAGAGTCAAGGAAGGACATTATTGGTGCTAAGGAATAGGATGCTGTCATCATAGCCTCCCGTTGAGGAAGTTAGAAAAGCGATATCCCTGAAACGTCTAAGCAGTAGTGGATGAGGAAGCATTTCGTTTTGAGTTCCGTGTGTGTATGTATATGGAGTGGAGAAAGGAAAAGAAGGAGAAATGGGGAGAAAAGCCATTGAACCAAAAATTGAAATGTGGACTTTGAAAAACAAGAGAAGGAAAGAAAAGATCGGTTTCTTTTGTTCTTGTTCTTCCCCTCTAAGCCATTCAAGGAAATCTTCTTCTCTTCCTTTAAACCCGACGAAATACAATAAATCGGATTCTGTTGTCTAACCACTAGCCAAGAAGAGCTGAAAAACTTCCCATTTGTCCTCTTTTCTAAGCCAAGTGTGAAACGAGGCAAAGACAAGAAACCTTTCACTCCAAATGCTTACACAAAACGGAAAACCTTTGGTTCATTAATTACGCTTTGTCAGTCTAAGAATAGCCTTAAATTAGCAATTCCAACCAAAGTTATCCATGAGTAAGGAATTAGTACGCTAATTTTCGTTGTAAATAGGAACGAGTATAAATGACTTTAATCCAACTTCCAAACTTAATTTTTAGTATATGTTTAAACTCACATTTATCTCATAACGAATCCTTGGACATTTATCCGTAGTGTAATCTCTGGTTACAAAACGGTGAGGGTTAAAGTTCAGAATGAACATGACTGAAAATGAAATTATAAATATTATTCAAACAAGAAAAGATTCCTAATTGCCTTTGTTAATTATATTAAACATCATTCGACAATCTAACTCAATTGCATTTGTTAAAAAAAAACCGGAGTGAAAAGCAAAATAATTGAGCTCAAATCCATTTAGTAGAAAACAAGAGGAAATTTTTATTCAGAGAAAATTTTCAACTTGGTTTCACCCATCATTAGCACAGTCTGGCTTCATTTCATGAAATAGAGGACATGGGTTAATCATTATGCCTCCGATTCTCTTGAAAATGAAATCAGGAAACTTGTCGAAAACATAAACACTACTGCTGTAGACTAGGAGCACTCCATGAATGAATGAGATGCTGGTATACTTATTTTGCAGGAGAATCTTTTTGTTTAGAAATAAATAGATCAGAGGCAGCTTCTCTTTTCTTTTCACTGGACATTAGAATAAACCACAGTTTGGGAATACGATAGTTTTGGAACTATTTTGTAATTCCTTTAAACTTTACTTTTGCTGTTGCAGTCTTCTTGGACTATACGATTGGAGAAGAAGAAAAAATCAACCACTGTGTTTTAAATTAATAACCACATCATAATTAACACCTACGCTAAAAGAAATTAAAAATCAATAAATGGACGTGTTTTATTTGGAATTGAGAAAGTGTTTCTTTGGTTTAATCTTTGGAGTTCTGAAGAAAATGAGTAGAGTTCTGTAAATATTAGCTCTCTTATCTCCCCCATTTTTCTCCACTTTCACTCGAAAGAAAAACGGAGAGCCCATATGGCACTTGCACAAAAGCGATAAACATAACTCGAAGTTGACTATAATAAAAATCCTCATATGTTCTTTCTAAAGCATCACTCTTAAACATTATCCAATGGATACCTTTCACCACACAAAGAGATATTTTGTCTCAAATTATTAACAACTATACAAAGTTAACCATGTAAAACCTATGTTAACTTCCGTAGATCACTTTCTGACTGATAACTAACGGATGGGTCTATCATGGTGGTTGCTTTCGCTATACTTTATCATGCCTCTGGTTGGCAGGCTTTATTTGTGTTTGTGGATGAATTAATCACATTTTATTTGATATCCAGCCGTTTAATTAAGCTAAGCTTTATTTGATCCAAGGTCTCTGGGGTGGTGATTAATAGCTTTCAACACACATTACATTGGATTTGCGTATTTTAGTTTCATAATTCATAGTATTTCAGACTTTTCAGTTTGAATTCAGAGTCATCGAAAGTTATTTATGAACGAGAATGGAATTGGAAGCGGAAATCTCAGCATACAAACAAGTATTTATATATTACGTTAGTAGTACTCAAAAACACAAGATCTAAATCCGAAGCTCATGTTTTCACGATGATGATGGATTTCTCCAAATTCCATCATATCCTTCCCTATGGCTGTAATGTAGGGAAAGCAAAATACGAAAATAATAAAAAACTCTGTTCTTTATCATATCATTCAACCACACATTATTCTTGTATTAGTTAGTTTAATTTCATAATATTCCATCAATTGCACTCAGAATTACAGTGAAATTTTCGATTCTACAAAAAATTACAATAATTACATTCTCCTACAAATTAAACCCTAATATTAAAATTCGTTGTCAAAAGCAAATTTACGGTGTAATATTAAGTTGAATTGTTCAAAGTTCAGTTGAGTAGATTCTAAAATATACATTCAGTTTTTTCTATGTTGAATCTATTATGGCAATTTAATTGAATAAATAATAAAATAATAAAGCTGTATATTTTTCTTTTTTTATATTTTACCTTAAAATAAACCGTACAACAGTATTATGCATAACCGACCAAGTTTAGGTATAGAGCTTGTTGAGCTTAATCGTTTCTACAATTTTCATTAGTGATAATCGTCTCTACTATTTTCACTACTGAGAATCGTCTTTACTACTTTCACTAGTGAAAATAGTCATTACTATTCTCAGTAGTGAAAATAGTAGTGAATTAGTGAAAATAATAGTGAAAAATTAAAAAAAAAATTGGGGGCCCTTAGGAGAAGTCCCTTAAGGACTGCACCGATTTTGCTCATTTTTGAAATAGCAAAAAGTGCATTGATACATCCCGAGGAAAATCAATATTTTGTAGAGAGATTTCAAGAACTTAAAGTAGTAACATTTCAGTAGACTACACACATACAGAGTAACCAAATCATTCTGATCTTAGATTCAGTTTTCGTTTTGTCTAACTCTTTTCTCGAATTCTTATTTTGTGGCTTAAATCTCTTCTTGTTATTCTTTAGTTTCAAAATATGTAAGACTTGATATTAATAATAGATTAATAATATTTCTACTTCAATTAATTTTTTGCTTATATTTATGAAGGGTAAAAATGAAGAAATCGATCAAAAATAGAGAAAGTCGAGATCATCACAAGACAAAAGCATCATTTATCTCTCCGCTTCGTCTAGCGTGCGTACTCATAAAAAGCATAAACCAAGTCTAAGTCAATCTTTCTTATATTTCAAAATGCCATGACTAAAATATTGAAAAGAATGTGAAATAATGAAGATGCAGAAACGATATTCGGTGAAAGCTTATACTACACGTCAGGAGCCATGACATAATGCACCGAAATATCATTTGATAATCTATAGATAGATATCGAAAAAAACGACGAAGACAAAGAAATTTTCAGCAAGCTTTGAAAGGAGAGAGTTTTTAGAGGGATGGTGGGTGAGTTAGGGAGTGAGTGAAAGGTAACATTTTTCTTTCAGAGGATTTCTTGGAAATCGAAATCCGATTTAAGCTTTAATGGCTCAATATGTGTCCGTTATGATCTTTCCACATTGAAAGCGTATCACCTAAGGAACAGAAATGGAGAAAGTGGTGCTTTAGGATATAAAATTAGATGTAGGATTACGTATCGATTTTTAAAATAATAAAGCATTCTACACCTTTAAGGCATAAACTAATTTGAAGTAGACAAAGTAAGGGTGCACTAGATTAGCAGCTAAATATAAAGTAGGAAGTGGTTTTAGAAAGATTTAGTAGAGTAAGTCTGTTGATTATTGGGAAATGTTTGGATCTTCTGTTCATTTTCAATACACCTACCCAAAGCCTCCATCCTCCATTCCAAGTGAAAGGTGAAATGCACACTTATACTCATGAAGAGAAAACATCAATCAAAGACCTCATAAAACTGAAACGAACAGATGCGTTACTGGAATATGTTCAGAAATTCCTCTTCTACACACTGCGGAAATGACACTAAATTGAAAACACAGGACTTCCCTAACATTATTCTTCTCCCTAAATCTCTGTTGCCTGCTCAATATTAATGTTCTACGGTAAACAATAAATGCGTCAAGAAAGTAGCTACGACTGGTGCAGTTATTTTAACTTTTGTATAAAAAATGATACATTTAAATAAGTAATTTATACATTTTGTTTTTAATGTTATTGATTAGTCGACCTTAATTGCATTCGTTGAAGAGTTGACGCTAATATCCTTCGTATTTCCAATTCAAGTGGAGCATGAGTTTGTGAAAGGATCTTAAGAAGCTCTTGAGTTTGACATGGACATGAGCCTTTCTTCAGACTGAATTCTAAAATGTCACTTCTAGAGATGAGTTTGACTTAAGTGAAAATAAGCCACACGCCCTCTCCTCCATTTGAATACCCTCGGATGAATACCCTTCCTTTCTATTTTGATTAGGAGGATAAGGTGTCTAAAGGTCTCCCTCCGTCCTCTTCCTCGTCATCATCATTTTTATTTCAAGATCCGCAGCAGCAGTGACTCTCACTCAACCCTTCCTTTCCTTATGGAGATGATCTTTAAGAAAAAGCGAGAGTGAAAAGTCTCTAGAGGATCCAAAAGACTGCTTTTTTGTATTCAACCTTATTACCTGAGACTGAGGGTTCCATATATATTATATATTATATTCTTATATATGCTCCTGGAAAAACTTAAAAGAATCCATTCATCCTTTCACATCTTAGCTTTTTACCAGTCATCATCATCCTATATATTATGTGATGTATTATATCCTCAACCCTCACACTTTAAACTTGGCTCATAAAAAAGAAACAAAAAATATTCATTAAAAAACCTATTTTCATCTTTAGCACTTCCTCTTTCAGGCGGAAGTAAAAAAATAAATGAATTCATAATGAACGATTTTCAACTCACGTCTTTTATTCAAATGCTTTCTCCTAAAAATAATCAAAATTATAAACCAGGGATTGAGATTTAATATTTGAATTAGAACTGTGATGGTGATACAAACCATACAGCTATACTTCAATCACATAATGCACAATCTTATGCTTGCATTTTAAACTTTTGTATTTGCGATTTTAGGGTAAAGCAATAAGCACGTTGGAGTCTTTCACTTTTTCAACAGCCAACCACATCACAGAAAAATAATATATGAAGGGAAAACAAGGGATTTCAGGTTCCCCGCATAAGGTCAAACAATTCATCCAAAAGGCATAACTACATGAGGGTGAACACAATCACACAGAGGACAGAAACGTTGAGTAAACAAAAGTACTTAAGATGAAACAAATGCTTGTACATTTTCCTCTTTCCTAGCCAATATCTAGGGAGGGTCTTCATAAGAACAGTAGCATGGATAAATTTGGGCTGGTGCCTAGGTTGCCCTGCTTAAGAGTTAATAAATCCCCTTGTTTTTGCTCTTAAGTGAAAATGAACTGATTTTAAGGAAAGGCAAAGGGTGTGTGTTTGTATGCTTAAGTTCACATGTCGACACACACGTCTGTTTCAGCGTCCAGAATTTGAATTAAGAATTACAGCCTTAGAACTTTACTGTGAAGAGTTCAGAAAAAGGGTCCACCCTGTTCTTTTTATTCTTTAATGATCCTTGAAAAGAGAAAAACGACACCTTTATCCTAGGGTGGGATACTATTTTGGAGTCTGGAATATGAAGTGTATCTCAAGTGCCAGAACTAGCCAACAGTATAAAAGTATCCCTTTGACTTGTAATGTAAGAGTAATCTTAAAGAAAGAGGCCTTCATACCACCCATAAATATAAAATGCATTAAAATGTAACACTATATCCTTACCACCAGCGAACAACGTACGAAACAGAAGCTAGTTAAGAAAGACCTCATCGCAACTTCAAAATCCCTTTGATTTTGTAAATACATGCACTCGTAGCTTTACATTATGCAGAAAGAAAGCATAAGCAGTCTCTTCTTGAATGATTTAGTAAATTCGGGATTCTGTGACAAATTGTTAAGTTTGTGTCTCCATAAAAATAAAAATAGTAACAACGTTGTGAAATGCGGTTTTGAGGGGAGAGATTATTTGATGCGGAAGAAGGAAGTCCACATGTGCATGTCCTTAACTTATAAAACATCTTTGACTTATGAGCCATTTTCAGAATCAGTCAATGCAGAAAACCGAAATTAATGTTGAAAAGTCATAAAGGGGGAATAAGAGCTTGAGTTTATTTGGTAGTAAGTAATATAAAGTAGTTAGAAAGAAGAGATCAAGTATTACCATTTACTAATGTTTTGCCTAACTTCCATTTATTTATTTATATCTGTTGAGTGTACGTGATACATCTCCATTAGATTCCCCTTTACTGGATTATGGAGAGTTTCACTCTACATCTCGGATTCCAGGTCTGGAACTATACGGATTTACTCTGAAAGTAAGTAAACCATGTTTCTCAAGTTAAAGAGTCCAAATATTCATTTTCTACATTTTAGGTTTCCATTTCTTTGTGAAATACACTTGAATTCATAAAACATAGGAAGTAGAAGTAGAAAGTCTTGGGGGTAAATAAACATTTATTCCTCAATTTTTATTATTATTATTATTGTAAAAGACAATGTTCTTAATTGATAAATTTATTTAAAAAAAATATATACATTTTGCCTTAACATTTATACTCAATTTTCAACATGGCATTTGGGTACTTTCACCAATGTAGAAAAGATTGAAATATTGAAAACATGAGGGAAGCAAATCGAATGAAATATTTTCCAAAAATATTACAAAAAGTTACCACTAACTGAAAACAGTGCGCAGCAGTGCATTGTAGTGTAGCAGCGAAATAAGTGTACATAAAAAGTATTTTCAGCTTCAATAGACACACTTATGTTCTTCAACTTTTATTTTTAGCAAAGAAGACCTCAGGAAAAAGAATGAAAGAATGGAGGGAGGGAGAGATAGAAAAAAAGATGCTTGGGATGAGCTTTTAGATCTAAAAAGTTGAAGAACAAAGGAAAAGTATCAGATTAAGTGGATGTTGTTAGGAGAATCGTGTCAAGATAATTGAATATTCCAAAAATGACACCTAATGAGACTCGCGACAACTTCCGGATTGGTCATCTTTTCAAATCTAATATTACCCTGGGCAATATAAAATCCGGAAATTAAATTCTTGTTTAGGAAAACAGACAACCCTCAATAAGCGACCTGGTCCCTTTGACATTAGATGTTATGCTTTGTTTGACTTGCGTGTGTTCCGGATGTAAAACATATTTTTCGTGAATATCGTACTGGAATTTTATCTTATGTTCCAACAATTCAGCTCCAGAAGGTTTGTGTATTGAAAGTGAATAACTTAATTTTAAATGGAGCTGATTACCATAACGTGATTGGGTGATAAGATTAAAGGACAAAGAGTGAAGAAGAAAGGTTGTTCCTTAAATAGAATTTAGGGTGAGTAGGTAGGGTAAGTAAGTGAAGAAGAGATCTACTTTCAGAGATTATTATTCCAGGGTATACACTTAACTGGAAAGTAAATATCCTAAATATGGAAGCATATGTTTCCAATTCTTATAAGAAGTACAGACCCGTGTCACCAACCCTGTCGCATACCCAGAAGGATTTTTATGTATTTTTTTTACCATATCCAATCAGTTTCTTTATTGCTTTAAGAAGACTAGATTTATACCCTTGTGAATGAATTTCTACTAAAAAAAATTTAGTCGTAAATCCATACCAAATCAACATTAATCCGAGAAAACCTCAACGTAAATTCCAGGTTCTGAAAATTTAGGATATCTAAAGTCAAAATAGAAAATTAAAACATAGGTTTTATGTTTAAGAATTACACAGACCATTGCATTGCATTGCTGGAAGGAAATGACTGTCTGGCTTGTTCGGGATGAAGAACGAAGAAAATAAGGTTATGTTGAGTCACATTCACATCTGCAGTATCATTCACCACGTATAATTTGACAAAAATACAATAGAAGAGAAGGAAAAGGGAATCTTTGGTAAGAATAACTTAAAGAAAACAACAATCATTACTTCCTTATTACCCAATGCTTCGCATATATTGTCAAGAAGTCAAAAGTTCAAATATTTATAATGTATATTTATGAGATGGGAGAAGTTACAAATCTTGTATAAAAAAAAGTTGCATCTTAACTTCCGATCGGATCTAAACTCTTATAATTCCTTCATCACGGTTGAGTCATTTTTCTTTTACGGGGAACAATAGAATTTCTAAGAAATAATTGATGAGGCACTTCGATTTTCTACATCTTCCATCAAAGTCTCTTCGTCATTTCTTCATCCTCAACCATAATTCTTTAGATGGTGATGATACTTTTGTTTTCTTGTATTTATTTTAAGTACATGATAATATCGTATAGTTTTGATAGATAACTTTTTTTCAAAAAAAAATTTAATAAATTTTGATAAAATTTTAACTCATGAAAGTATAAAATATGGTCAAGTAGAATTTAGATACTCTACGAATTGCAAGTCATCTCTTTGAACTGGGATAAGATTCTCAGTCATTTGAAGATTCTCGACAGATTATGGAATCAAATAGACTGTTTTACAAACAGCAGGCCATATTTGATGCTGTACAAGTGAAGAGGTATTGGCCTTGAGGTTGTTCTTACCTCACTCAAGTTGAGGTTTTTATTCAATTATTGAATGATTCTGATTTAATAACGATTTCACTTTTAGTCACGTTCCCCAACTTGAGACTATACTAAAAACAAGGAAGTCATTGTTTGAAAATGATTTTAAGTGAAGTAAACGGAAATATTGTAACGTAGTTACTCTTACTGGAGAAGATGAATTAATTCATACCTTTCCTGAGTTAAAGTTAATATAATCGAATCCTGAAAATGAAAGGGTCCAATTCATTATTCTGAGAAGCAATAATAAAATTCCCTTTTCAAGTTCAATGGCTCGTGAAGTAGAAAATAAAAAATTAATTTTTGGCAATGAAACCAAAGTCATTTGAACCCTTTGAACTTTTCCTTCTTCTGTTTACACTACTATCTTCAAAATCTACTTGGCAGTGATAAGAAGTTCATGAGGAAAGGATTTATTATTCACAAGGCGTAAGGAAGCATGGCTTGAATTTCACTCTCATTCACCGTATGAAAACTCTAAAATTCGGATTCAGAAGCTCATCTTCTGTCACTTTCAAAGAAAGCTTGGATAAGAAAACATGATTTAAATGTCACAGGTCGGAAGAAAATAAGGTAGGTGGCTCAAACATTAATTTTCCGCTTTTAAAAATTTTATAACTTATTTAGTGTATGCATGAAAAAAATGTAATCTACCTTATATCATATGCAATGTTTATATTTGTTATTTCAACATTAATTTTGAGATCTAGAGTAAAAATAATATATGCAGTAGTAAATTTCATTTATAAAACAATTATTTTCCTCAACACATTTCATGTCGTGTGAAAATAATATTTTTGGCTAAAGTTACATACAAGTCTGGTATAGGTGATGATAAGATATAGTCACATGAGACCCACATTAAAACTGAAAATGAATTTCCGGTGAAAGCTTTTACAAATCAGAACTATATTCTGTAGAAGATAAATTGTGAGGCTAGTGAATCAATCTTTTTCACGTGGATTGAGATATGTGAAAGAAAGAAAGAAAGAAAAGCGTGAAAGTAAAAGTAAGTTGAAGGGTTGGTTTTTTAAAATCCATTCTATCGAAAACATAAGAAAGAAGTAGAGAATAGAGTGTGGTTGGACTTGTGCTAGCACAGAGCACATAGAGATTGAAAGGATCATTTAAACTTTGGAGAGTCCCAGATGAAAAATATCTTCGGGAAGAGCAGAAACCCAATGATAGATTCCAATAGGGAAAATTTTCCACTTTGGAATCTTCTTAAGAATTTACTACTTACACCGGAGACCAGAGTATGGATGTACTTTGAATAAAACGAAGAAAAAGAAATGAATCAATAGGAAGGAATAGAGAAAACTATAGACTTTCGTATTTAGTTTCAGGCAAGACAAGAGTAGGACGACCGAAATGAAAATGCTCAAATCCTAAGAAGTAATATAAAGATCGATGGACTACTCCTTCCCCATCACTTCTAAATTTTTAGAAAAAAAGTGTTCAGTAAAAAAAAAGAAGGAAGACGTCTTTTTCTCCACAATTTAAGAACTTTCTTTGTACCTCGGGAAAGAAAAAAAATGACTTTGACGAATTTTTGGAAGAGAAAATGAAATTTTTTCCACATGGACTTTCTTCGTTTTCCGTCTTTCTTCGTCAGTTAGAAAGAAAAAAGCCCAGCCCAACTCGTTGATGGAAGGATGAAACAGTTTATAGGATACTCCAATTTAATACAGACTTAAACTTTCTCTCTTAGGTTTTTAGTCTCTTTTATACTTTTGGAAAGGAAGAGTTTCAGAATTCAGGAAAATGCAATTTACAAAAAAAAGTTTGGACCTGGATGACAATAATCGTGGAATTCAGACTTTCAAATTGTCAGTTGGTTGAGAACTTTAGAATATTTCAATTCAATTGGTGGAGAATGCTTGTCGCTTTTACTTTTTTCTTTTCCAAAGAAATTTTGATTTTTAGAATAATAGAATACAAATGAGACATTTTTTTCATCGTAACCGAAACTTAGATATTATTATTAATTTTTTTTCAAGCTTACACCGATTGAATTAATAAATGGAGAAAAAAAAGAGAAAGTCCCTGTAAATAACTGAATCAAAATTTTGTATAAAAACCAACCCAAAATGTTAAATATAACTGAGATGAAGTTATTATTTCACTGTTCCACGTCCGTTCGTATTTTACTGAACAAAATTAATATTTCTTCCAGTTATCAATTCTATTAGTCTACGGTTGATTATTACAAAATTATGGAATGTATTTATCTAACCTCAGTATATAATAGTAACTTGATCATAAACTCTGAATCAAAAAGCAATGATCGCACCACCCTAAAGTTAATATGACCAAAACCATATTTTCTTTAGAAGAATTTTATTTTCTTTAGAAATGGAGAAAAAGAAAGTCTGACTTTCTTCTTATCTTTTTTTTCTTGGCATGTCAGACTGTCTCCTTGTGTATTTTGAGTCATGGAGCAGTTACTTTCTTTTAGGATTTTTGATCATTGCTTTTGCTTTCTTGGCCAGTCAGTTCTTCTTACGGATTTTATACGTCTTTCTTCATCTCTGTCACTATTCTAGCTGCCCCGTGTTCAAAACGGGTAAACTTTGTTAGTCTCATACGTATAGATTCATATTGATGATACACATAGAAAAGTTAAACGAAGAAAAACACAAGTCATAAAACAAAACTTTTTTGAAATGATTTGAGAATCAACCGTATGAATCTCGAAATGGGATTGTGCATTCTTCCGTTAAAGTATTCTTGTTGACGTTTTCTTAAAGCTTTTTTTCACAATATTGGTTTCTAAATCTTTAAATCAGGAATTTCTAAAAAGAAAAAAAACGTAATTAACTTTTTTCTTCTTATACCCAAGCTATCACTTTATGTTTTCTACAGATTTCTAGAAAAAAGAGACTTCAAAGTACAT
Organism: Friesea truncata; assembly: GCA_034699725.1. Taxonomy (NCBI): domain Eukaryota; kingdom Metazoa; phylum Arthropoda; class Collembola; order Poduromorpha; family Neanuridae; genus Friesea; species Friesea truncata. The sequence goes on from JAQGCN010000580.1 coordinate 15,030, forward strand.
AATATCAAAGTATTATAAGATGGTTAGCGTAAACTTGTTTAAGGGCAAAAAGGGCGTTGCTCCTAAAAATGAAAACTTATGATAATATTTCTCATGAAAACGATTTTTCTCGTCTTTGTACTGACGGATATTTAAACTATAGTTTTTTCTTTAACTATGAAGTATATATTCGTTTTTTAGATTACCAGTTAGTCATTCTTGGCTTAAATCCAACCCAAAACATATACATTCTACATTTCCACTTCCTAAAGCAGAAGAATATAAAAAATGAAGAAGTCTTTCTTCGGTTGCTGCTTGAAGAGTAGAGAATGAACGAATGTTGGGTATGAAACTGTTTCCAATCCTGGGTTTTCTACTTTTGCAGAACCTCTTCTTTTCTCCAAGTTGTAGAAACTGCCTTATAAAAACTTTTGCTGACTCTTCTTGTCTTGTTCTCTAACCTCTTTCCTGTATACTTCTTTCCAAAAAGTACTCTTTTAGGGTAAGATACGAAAAAAGCTAATCTACTGCATACCCACTTACGTCCGCGTTTTTCTTTCTAGAAATGATGCAATATAACCTCGTCGGAATACATCCGCGCTTCTAATTTATGACCCTACCCATCCTTATCCTTCCTAAACCTTAAAATTTCTAAGAAATTGGACCATTCGCTGATTAAGACACTTTAGAAATATAGAAGGAATGGTTTTTTTGCCAACGGTTCTAATACGTAATGTCACGCACGTAACTTTGAAAATTGGGCTGGGAAACGTCATACCCTGAAAAAGTTATTATAAAATGTGTTATATTTCACGATTATTTGTTAAAGTTAAAGATGGGTTTCTGCAATTTAAAATGCGTTTCTCTTGCACAGACTTCTAACTATTGTTAGGTTCAAACGGGGTGAAAGCACGATACTTGCATGGTGATACTTGTTTGTGTAATGTTTGATAAAAATGTTTTACATACAGACCCTTATACGAACTGTTATAACTTTCACAAGGAATACTGAAAGAAAAGAATGTTTGGTAGCTGACAGTTAAATTCAGATGTTGGAATTGTTTTTATGGGTGTATATTTTATATCTGAAAATTTCTTTATGTGAATGTAGTATATATGACTGAAAATGGGCAAATAAAATGTTTAGGGATTCAAATGAGATTTTTTGGACGAGTTTCTTTTTTCTTAATGCGACATTTAAATGGTTACTATTTGGAAAGAAAGGCTTTCCTCGTGCCAAAGGATGACGATGATTTCTGAATAGAGGGAGGACATAGGGACAGGAACTCCATTTGATTTGATAGAACAGGAAGACATGGAACATTTACATTCGGATTTTATATTTGAGGTTGAATAGAAAATTTGAGTTCCGATTCGAAGTATCTAAGTTTTCCAACCACGAACAAAAACCCTGAAAAACTCTTAGTATATATTCAGTAGAAAAGGTTGACGCCTTTTAAAGAAAATGGGAAATCTGAGGTTTTTTCTTCGTTTTTTTTTAATAGAAAAGGGTGACAGGAAAAAGGAAGAAGAAAATTTAAATTCGAAATCTTGAGAAGGATACAAATAAATGTTTCCAACCGCGTGTCAAGTCAAAAAATACAGAAATTTGGCACAGGCTCCAAATCCACTTTAAGTGTAATGGACTCGGGAGACGGGAGATCTTTTATTTTCTCCTTTAACTCCTTATCACTTCTCAATGCCTAGATGCTTACAGCTCATTCCAGTTTCTTCTAATGCAGCTCAAGGGATTTTTTTGGCTTCAATATCCTAACACGCACATACACAACAATTTAATCCATGCAATAAATTTCCAAATACAAAATTAATTCATTCATTTCCAAGTTGACAACTTCAAAATGACTTCTTACAAGTGAAAGCGAAGGAGAAGTTCAAAATGAGAAAGTAAGCTAAAGATCAAAACACAATTGACTTGAATTAAGTATCAAACTAACTGTAATGAAGCCTTTAAATCAATCGTGTCCTATAAGTCATAGGGAGTATTAATCCAGATTTTCCGGACATGAGCCTAATCTAAAATGCAATACACGCAAGGACTCCTTCCAAAATATTTGTTAATGCTAATTGATATCGTTGAATAAAGATAATGAACTAAATAAAATTATAATTGCATTTGAGTTAAACATCCATTACAAGGTGTTTGAGCTGATTCTTTGAATAATAGCGAAAACGTGTGCTTTAAAGTTTATGTTAATTTGCCTTATAAAAATCTATACTACGCACTACAAATTGCGATGATGGTAAGGTTTCAATTATTTCCTATCCGAAACTTAGAATTCAAGTCATTAGAATATTTGAACATGACTCATTAGAATTTTTAATAGCTCATTCAGTTCGTCATTTTTTCTTCATCATAGCGCCTCCTTGAGAAACAAGAGAAGCATTTTAACTAAAGGAGTTTCTTAAGAGCCTCCTTAATTCTGGCTTAGTGAGCTGAGTTGAAACGAGGATTGAAAGTGCTAGGAATCCCTGTTCCCTTCTTAATTTAAATAATTAAAAGGCCTCGTAATTAAGAAACAAGGAGAAAGTTCTCTCTAATTGGTTATTTGGAACATATTAAAATAGGATGGAAGACGTTGCACAACCTATAGTATAACTAAACTAAGTTCTAACAAAAATTTAAAGTTAATTGACTGGATCTCAGATTTTCATCATGTTACGAAAAGCTCTCACTGCTCCATTTTACCTTTTCAATTAAGTTTACCTTTTTAGTAAAGAACATCACTTTAGGACTTTCTCTGACTTTTATTTATGTAACAGCAACAGCAACGTTTTCATCTTGCTCGCTCAATTTGCTTTACAAAGTTGAATATAATTCATGATTTTCAAATGGATGAATGAACAATTTATAAAATAAAATTACTCCCACGATAGTAATTCAAAACTCAATTGAATGTAGTAAATTACATTTTGGTTTCAATCGCAAGAAGATAAGTGAGGGAGACCCTAGAGGGTCTCTTCAAGCCCTTTTAGGAGCATGTCCCTTCTAATCCTGAATATTGAATAAGAGAAGCATATAACAAAAGAAACTTCGAATTAAAAGAGGAATTAATAACTTAAAACTAGGCTTGGTAACGAGACGAGACGAGACAGATTTTCGTCTCGCGAGACGAGATGACCCCTATCTCGTCTCGTCTCG
>JAQGCN010000581.1:0-18121 GCA_034699725.1 Friesea truncata
TTTCAACGACTTGTCGTTCATTTTCAACGTGTTGCATTTCATTTTTAACGTGTTGCATGTCATTTTCTACGACTTGTTGATTTTCAACGTGCTACACTTCATTTTTAACGTCTTGCAATTCGTTTCCAACGTGTTGCATCACATTTTCAACGGGTTGCATCACATTTTCAACGTGTTACAATCATCTTACTGTCTGCGGCTTTTACGGGTTTACTACGTATTTTTATTATTATTATTAATACATTATTTAAATTGATAAATAAATAAATGAATAAATAAAAATTAATTATTGATTGCAAAATAAATTTTCATTAACATGACCTTAATCTATTTCATGAATTGGGTCATGTCTCTAACCTGGAATTTAAAAAAAATGACCTTACTCCATTTTTGTCTGCTCTGCAAGTTGCCTAAGTATTTTGAAATTGACCCAAATCGTTTCTTTTCATGAAATAGGTCATAACTCGGAATTGTTTTTTATGGACAAAGTAAATCATGCTTATTTGATCCATTAATTGCAATCAATATTTGTTTTAGTTTTAGTTTGCAATGAATAATTAATTTTTATTTATTCATTTATTAATTTAAATAATATAATTGATTAGTTGAATGATTTGGTGAGATTTAATTGAGAATAATAATTAGGGTGGAGTGGATTTGGCACTGAGTTGGATAAAATGTGCCCATGTAAGGTAAAACCAACTTTGAGAGCCAGACGTGACTTGCCCCCAAAAAAGTTCTGGCGAAGAGGTCGGCAGTTGTTAAGCCCAATAATAGTCCACCACTAACTGCTAAGAAAGAACCTTCCCGCGTTCATATGGCCTCATTCATTTCTCATTTTTACTTCCACTCTTTTTTACGTTTTAAATTTAATTTTCATAATTTTAAGGTAATTTTTACTAATATTCATCACTTATAGTTTTACTTTATTTAATACCGTAGAAATAGTCCTTCCTTAGTCAGTCCTTATAGAGTGGATTTGTGTTGGCTGTTGTTAAGGTATGAATTCAATACAACTACATAACATAAGCATAATACAATGAATAACATTCGTAATTACAATAAAATTCATGTGTCAGTGTTGTTCTCGTGCCGCAACGGAATTAAACCCCGCTGTTCGTTTGCCAGAACTCAACCAAATACTTAACTAATACTCTACTAACTGAGTAATTTGTAGTAAACACCGTGTGTGTCGTAGTAGTCCTAGTCACATGGTCATCTCTGTTCTGTCTAACTTTAGTTTTTAATGTAGATTACAAAGGCAGTATGGCTTCAACATTAAATACAGGAAAGGTTATTGATCCATTGCAAAATCTTACAACTATTGAAGTAGAAGACAAAGCTGTTACTTGTATCTTCTGCAAATCATCTAAGATAGATAAACTTAATCTGGGAGATATGTACCGTAGGGACGATATTACAACACACTACTTTTGCATGGTATGTTTAAAAACTGTGAAACTCAAACCATATAATAATTAATGTAAACCTTTTCTTTTAGTTGTTTTCATCTGCACTTAAGCAAAATGGAGCAGATGATGAAGGTATTATGGGATTTCTACGCGAAGACATTCTTAAGGAAGTTCGACGAGGCTCTCGTATTGTAAATTATAGAATTTATTCAATATATTTGATGAATTTAATTTATTTTTGCGTAATTAACTAGAAATGTGTCTACTGCGGTGCAGTTGGAGCTACTGTTGGTTGTTGTAATAAAAGATGCCGGAATATTTTTCATTATCATTGCGGACTTGAAAAAAATGCAAGTTTCCAGTTTCATTCAAAGTTTGAGTAAGGCTATTCTTTACAAGTTTACTGCGGTCACATTGGATTAATTTAATTGTGCATTCACAGATCCTATTGCAGCGAACATATTAAACAAAAGAAAACTATTCCTCAAAATAGTTTGAAAGAACCATGTCCTATTTGCATTGGACCAATGAAAACCAAAGACAGACTCATTCGTGCAACTTGCTGCAAGTTATCTACATTCCATAAACAATGTATTCAGGTACAACTTCATTGTATAATTTTGATATTTTTATTATTACAATACTCATATTTGATCTTTTCTTTATTCAGAAAATGGCCATAAGTGCTGGTTATTTCTTCAAATGTCCAATGTGTAATACAGCCAAAGAATTTATTCATGAAATGCGATGCTCAGGCGTCTATGTTCCTGAGCAGTAAGTATTCATTTTAATTTTAAAAAGTTCAATTTTCTTCAAATTGTCTATGTTTTGTTAGAGATGCATCATGGGAAAAAGGCAATGCATTCCAAGAATTGTATGAACGATACTCAAACTGTGATGCTCGGAAATGTCAATGCAAGGAAGGTCGCCAGCATGTCTCTGACAAAGGGTAATGTTTTTTTAGTAAAATTTTCTCAGTCTAATTTTTTTTGTCCTTTTAGGAGCTGGTCATTGGCAGTATGTCGTCTGTGTGGTGGGGCCGGTGTTCATAAACATTGTGGAAGTCTTAGAACGGTGGACGGTTGGGCTTGTGCTGAATGCTTAGAAATAGAACAAAAAGGTACTGATTTCTACAAAAGCATAATAAAATTACGTTTATAAACCAAATTAATTTTCTTTAGCTCAATTAGGGAAGAAAAATACTGTTAAAAGTTCAAGTCGTCGAAGTAAAGTCGCTGATGTCGCTGGACCTAGTTCAAGTCGTAAACGAAGTATGACGTGCTCATCCGAAACAACAAATCCGGTTATTCAATCAAATAGTGCCGAAATACAAAACGTTGCTGATGATCGATTCAAGTGGACTGACATACGCATTAGCAAAACTTGTTTTTCGTATTTTCCATATTCAAAGTTTACATTGCGAAAAATCAAAGGGGATACACTTACTGACTGGCGTACGGTAATGTTTACAATTTTGCGTTTATTTCATTTCCTTATAAATTATTTAAAGGTAGATTGTAAACTCTCCAACGAAAAAAATAATAATTAACTCAGAATCAGTAGTTGTAGAATCACTGGTTGTGATCCAATGGAGTTGGTTGGGTAAATTGTCAATTATCTATGCTTATTATATTAAGGTTTAATTTTATTGGAGGTGGTTGGGTAAAACTTCTGATCCAAAATAATGATTGTAAAAATTGTCCACTAAATCAAATTCCCCTTTTTCCTTTTTACCCAACTTAAGAGTAATTCAATACTAACTGTGCTTAACTGTGCTTTTAATCCAAATAGCAAATGGTTATCTATGGATTAGTGAAAGTGATACTACTGATTCTGAGTAAATTATTAGTTTTTTTCGTTGTAAAGTTACAATCTACATTTAAATAATTTACAATTTAACTAAAATAAAATTAAACCTGTAACATTACAGTTGGCACTACGTGTGAATCTGGTACGATGGATTCCGCCGCCAAGTTTTTCAGTTCCACCACCACTTCCCATGGATACATCTTCAACACATCGCAGTCGTGCATATAAATCACGGAAAACTGGAAAACCTCGAGGTCGTCGAGCAAAGAAAAGGCCACGTCGTAAGAAGAGTAAAACTATTGAGGAAATGGAAGCTGAAGAAGTAGCTGAAGAAGTGAAATACCAAACAGTATCGGTGAATGTTTCTACAGAAATCGTTCGTGAATGTGAGCCTGATATTGAGATGAGTGATTTGAGTCAAGAAGATAATACAGTAAATGTGAAAGAAGGAGAGGTGACCGTGACATGTGAAACTTCATCATTGGATGACGACTCCCCTCCACCAGAAAGTGTTCGTGAAGAGGAATCGGATGTTACGATGGTAGACTTGAGTCAAGATACAGACACTGGAAATGAGGAAGAAGAACCTAATGTTGAAAATACTTTTCCTCCTGTTATGGAACCAACTCCAGAAGAGGTCAACAGTCTGATCGCTTTAGGGAACCGAGTGCGTACTGAACTGAATCTACATACAAATAATAACAGAGATGGATCAGAATGTTCTTCAAACAGTTATCTTTCGTCTGCTAAGATCTCACAGAGTTCACACAGAGATCTCAGCCCTACATGGGACGCGTGTCTAAAGGTAAAACTCCGTAAAAAGTTATCAATTACCGAAAACCCGGAATCCTAATTTTTGTTTGTTACTTATAACATTTTTCTGGTACTACCCACACAAAAGCAGAGGATTTGAAAAAAAAAACCTTCCCACTTCATGACAACTTTAGTAGCTTAAATGGGCATCATTTTTTTGATTATTTTTTTTTAATTAAAAAATTTTTTTTAAAACTAAATGATAATTATACAAATAAAAGAATAATTAATTAAATTCATTAAAAGCAAAATTATACATTAACAATTTTTTTTTCATTTCAAGAAACAAAAAAAATCAATTTCACTTCCCCCTCATCGAGACAAGAATGGAAACTGGACTTCTCGAGCACCAAGTAAAAGAAATTTTAAAACCGGTAGATTTTGTTAATTTGTCTTTTGTTTTTATTGACTTTTGGTTTATAATAATAATAATAATTAATAATTCAAAATTAAATGAAAAAAAAATTATCAAAAAATTATGAATAGTAAATGTATAACTTACTAATTTTTGCTATTAATGATTTAATGAATTTAGAATGAATTTAAATAATTATTCTTTTATTTGTATAATTATCATTTAGTTTTTCAATTTTTTTGTTTATTAAAAAAAATAATCAAAAATATGATGCCCATCTAAGCTACTAAGTTGCCATGAAGTGCGAAGGTTTTTTTTTAATTCCCCTGCTTTTGTGCGTGTAGTTACCAGAAAAATGTCAGTATACACTGACTAGACATTACTAAAGAAACATGACAATTACAAAATCAACATGTAAATTTAGATTTTGATTGGCCTTTGTCATATTAAATAAATGAATTATTAAATTAAACATTATTACACTACCTAATTCATGCACTATAAGCGATGGAAATAACTTATAATTGCTAAACATAGTTAACAGTAATCAAATTCGATTCGATTCTCCAAAATGTCAAAGTATATTCTTTGTTGTAATACACAAAAATTATGGAAATAAAAAAGTGCAAAAAATCAAGATTAAAGTTAATGTTTAATTATTGGCGATTGCAGCTTGCAGAATATGAAATCTTATTTCTTACAAAAAAAAAGTTTATTATTTTTTGGAGATCGCAACAAGAATAACTTCCATTGAATCTGTATATTTTCCTTTAATTTGTTTAAAAAGACCTTTAGGTGAAGCTTTGATTTCTTCTTCATTCGTACTTCCAATAGATCTTCGAAATGGACTTCGAATTTCTAAATCTTCTTTTTCAACTTTACGAATAGTCTCCCAAAAGAAATCCAAAGTTACAAAAAACTGAAAGTAAATTAAAATTGTTTAAATTTTTATTTTTTGATACTAATTTATGAATTTCTTACCGGCATATCTTCCCATTCTTCCAGTTTTCCATAGACATATCCAAGTGTTTCAGCTACTAAGAAATCAATATTATCGATATTTGGTTTACTATTCCAAACTTGCAAACATCGAAATCGAAAATCTTCCAAAATTTCAATAAGTAATTCTATAAATTGAATTCTTTGCCCAGGTTGACGAAGGTGAGCAAATCGATCAACAATGAATCTTAACATCATTATAAACAATTCACCGATTTCTGTTGGGCCTGGTATCACAACTCGATTCCATGCTGATGAAGAGGCAAACAAAGTGTCTAATTTTTCCAAAGACCCTAAATCAAACACAATTAAAGTAATTGTTAATGTTTGTAATTTACATGAGATTATTCGTCATTCTTCTTACCTCGTTTTTCAATCAGTAGCCACCGTGATATTATGTGAGGTTGTGAAAAAATTGTACTCACAAATCCAGGTACATTATCTCTTCCTTTCAATTTTAATTCTTCAAAAAGAAGTTTGATTTCCGCTTCATATCGAATAGCTTCTTCCAAGAGTTTTGAAAATACGATATCGTCAATCGTTGGCTCTGACGATTTAAGTAAAATGTCAGACTTTAAGATCAAAAGTTCAGAAATAGAGAGTACAAATTCTAATATTGCTGACTTGTCTTGTTCTTCAGTTACAATTGGTTCGATATAATTTTGAAGAAATGGAACTAAATCACGGACCCAATGTTTGATCTATATATAAATAACTTATAATTGATGCTAAGTAAAAGGAATTTTCTTTAAAGTTTATAACCTGTGTAAAGTACCATTCCGGCTTTGTATCATCAGCAGTTGCTCTTGAACCAGAAAAATGATATATAAATCGTTTTCTGATTGGTTTCATAAGAATCTAAAAAGTCAAATTAATTACCAATAAATAATGAATTTATTACAACAAATATATGATTTCTTACTTCTACCAAAGTAGATGGTTCTTTGTACTCAGCAAGAATTAAAGGCCTCGAAGGATTTTGTCTAGAATCTTCTTCCCCTGTGAGACGAGATAGACATCGGACTGTTATTTTGAAATGATTTAAAGTATCGTCATTTATAATGGTTGTACTAGTTTTTGATGGCCAACCAACCGTTTCTAACCACTTCTCAAATTCACTAAAAAACCAATAAGAAAACTTTAAATACCAAGCATATTTCATGTATTTACTTTTTAAATGTAGTTACCGTGCGAATTTCATTTGAAGTTCATTGTGCCAAATACGAACAATTTCTGCAGAGAACTTAGATAAATTAACACAATCAGAATTTGTTTTGAAAACGTTTTCATCAAGAGAACGAAGTTGATTAAACATCGTGATGGCTTCCACATAATTTCCTAACAATATAAAAATGTATAAATCCAATTTTCTTTTTCCTATAGTCGTTCTTACCTTCTCGTAAATGGGTATTTAGTTTTTCTGAAACAAAAATGATAAAGTGGACGACAAGAACATAATCCCTTGTTTTCTGTAATCCATCAATCTCATCAAGCTTTTCGTAAACTTCTAAATCTTTATATCTATTTGGTAGTTTTTCTTGAATGAATTTACTAAGCATTGTCCTCAGGTTAGCTGCTTGGTCTTGAGATTTTTTAACTGCTTGTGAAATGTCCAATATTCGCTCTTTAATGTCCACAGTAGTTACTTGAGTTAATTCTTGAGCCTAAAATTAGCCAATAGATAAGTTAACACTTTAATTTTATATATATTTTAAGCATCAATATTTCATTTTAAGTTCAAATGATGCAACACATTAACTAAACAATTAGAATAATAATCTCATTTCTCATTCACTTACTCTTGCTTCTAGAATTGTTTTACGTTTTTCTTCATTTGCCAAAAGATTTAAAAGGAGATTTGATGTTATTTTAGTACCGACTAATTCTTTATTGAGGAAATCAAATTTATTAGTATTTATTTCAGTAGTTGAATCGTCACTTTCTTGTTCTTCCATTTTTGTTGGATTTAGATTAATATTTGGAAAACCTTAGATAGAAAAAAAACAGCTGTTTAAATTGACAAAATGTAAACAAACTTTACCACTTCAAAATTCAAAATAAAGTTAAGTTAATGCAGAAATAATACCTTGTGAAGTTAGCAGAAAGAAATTATATTTTTAATTAATATAATTATTCAATTTTTAACATTTTGTGAGAAATTATTACATTTTATTTTTAATTGTTTTAAAACTTCTATTCAACAGTCAAAAGAAGAATAATTATTATGTATAAACTGAAAATTCAAGCAAGATTACTTAACTTGGTGACTCTGTGTACACTTTTCGCTAACTTTGTCATTTCTCATCATGACATGATGCGATGACATCTCACTATTTTTTGAAGTTGTTCAATTTCAATTATAATGAGTTTTAAGTTATTTAATTAAAACTTAGGTAGTGTTATTTAACAAATTAAGCATACAAAGAGGAGTTATCGCCGTTTCATGAGTATGTCTCAGATTGATGAAGTGAGTTCAACCAATACAAAATCCACATTTCAATGTGCAAGTCCTCGATTGATTCCGCTAAATTATTTAGAGCAAGGTATAAATGCTACAGTCATACGTGATAGACGAATTCGAATTCTTTTAGATGAGGTATGATATGGCTTATTTCTTTTTGAAAAATATAATGATTTATTTAAAATTTGTTTTAGCGAAAATGGCCTAGAGATGGATGGGATGACCTATCAATTGAATCATTCATTCACCAAATGGCAACTATGGACAGTAATAATTTCATTAATAAAATAGGAGTAGGGGAACGTGAAGCTCGAATATATTCTTGTAAGTCAAAAGTTTACTTGTTACTTTCAAATTGTTTATGTTGACACAATTTTTTTTTTGCAGCTTTAGTAGAAAGACGTCATTACCGGTTGTGTCATGGGGTGGGTCGATCTGGAGATCTTGGCGAACCTCAACCCAAAGCAATTGGTTCAAGTTTGATGGCCTCACTAGTCAACGCTCTAGTTCTTGATGTTTGTAGAACAATAAGTAAGCCCTCAGAATAAATTAAGTCACATTTGTTAAAAAGCCAATTTCCATTTTATCATGATTTCAGTTTCGTCACGAGTAGCCGATGCCTTCCTTTGTCCAATGGCTACTGGTATGAGTCTATCACTTGTACTTCTTACACTGAAACGTGAGAAACCTAATGCAAAGTTTGTGATTTGGTGCCGAATTGATCAAAAATCTTGTTTCAAGAGCATCCTTACAGCAGGTGAGGAGGAAGTTTTTATTTTAATTAAAAAAACAAATAGAAAAGATACGACTTAAAAAGAAAAAGATGAGGCGAGTATATGGATGAAATTACAATATGCATAATTTCTCCAAAAGTTTTAATTTAGTCACGCTTCGTCAGCAAAAATTGGTCCCAAGCCAGCCTCTTTTTCTTTTTCTTGAAATCTTTCTAGAAGAAAATGAGATTGAAATGTTTGATATGGTGCTGACCTAACAGAAAATCTCCGCTCTGGAAATATTTATGAGAAAGAACAAGTCTAATTTTACGAAATTCCAAATTTATATCTCTTTTTTTAGATGAAATGAAAATTCTAAAGAAGGACAGAAGAAGAAGAAAAAGGAAATTTTTGTCTTGTTTCTTTTTTTTAAGGGAGATAAATGATAAATCTTCAAACAAAAGATTCCAAACTTAAACTAAAATCGTCCAATTCAATCTCTTCTTTAGAACTTTCAAACTTCAAAAAAACGGCAAAGAATATACAGTATAGTTGTATTAAAATTCATTTTAAACTTTAAGTAGATAGAACTGAGAAATGGTTTAAGAATCCTATCCAATATTATTTGAATCTCGTAATCCTTCTATTTTTCTTTTTGAAAGACGTAGATTGTTGGTTAAGTGTCTCTATTATCAGAGGCCGTTGAATTAATGTGATCTTTAAAAGGGAAAGTAAACCAAAGCAATTTCATTTGATTTCTTTTCCTTCTATTCTGAGAAATTGAGGTTTTGAAAGAGAAAAATCTAAGAGTAAGATCAAAGTTAAAAGGAATGTTTTTGTCTGATTTTCCTTTCTGTGAGGATCTTTTTAAACCTTTTTGTGTATTTTTAAAGGGGAATGAAGATGAAAGTACGGATTTCGTGGATTGAATTCTAAAATCTTTCTTTTTTTCTTAACTGAAGTAAAGTAGTTTACATAAGAAGAAGGGATTTGAATTATTTTTACATAACTTTTTTATGTGAAACCTTATATTTAATCACAGTATTAACACAAAAGACTTTGATGAATTTTTATGTGTGCCTTTGCATTTGTATATGATCGTATTATTTTTTTCTTTCTAGGATTGGAACCAATCGTGATCGAAGGAACAATAGATGATAAAACTCAAACAGTAAAAACAAATATAGAAGCTATTCGATCTGTATTTGAAATACACGGAAACGAAAGTATTCTTTGCATCTTATCAACTACTAGCTGTTTTGCACCACGTATACCCGATTCTTTAGACCCTATTTCAAAATTGGCAAAAGATGAAAACGTATATCATATCGTTAATAATGCATATGGACTCCAAAATTCTGGATGCTCTCATCAAATTCTCGAGGGATCCGAGTAAGTATGATATGATGTTTCATTTAATATTGTTGGAAAGAAGTGATAAAAGTATTATTAATAATAATACGTAGTAAATCCGCAACAGCCGCAGACAGTAATGGCTTCGTCGTAACGAAAATGAACAATGAAAATGAACGACAAGTCGTAGAAAATGACAAGCAACACGTTGCAAATGTTTTTTAACACGTTGCAAACGAAATGCAACACGTTAAAACAAAATTTGAAAAAAATGAAAAAAATTTCAAAAAATTTTAAATTTCACAAAAACCTTCAAAAAGTGCGGACGGACGGCCGGACGGACGGACGGACGGCCGGACGGACGGACGGCCGGACGGACGGCCGGCCGGAATTAGTAAAACCATAAGCCCTTCCAGCTACGCTGTCTGCGGCTAATAATGGATTGTTGTTTAGGGCTGGTCGTCTTGATGTGTTCGTTCAGAGTACTGATAAAAATTTAATGGTTCCTGTCGGTGGAGCAATCATTGCTGGTTTCAACAAAGATCTCATTCACAAAATCCGACAAAACTACCCTGGTTAGTATACTTAGAGAGAAGTATTTCTTTTGTCATATTTTCATTTCCACCTCTTATCTTACTTTCTTTTCAATTTTCAAAAGGACGAGCATCCTCGAGTCAATCCCTTGACGTCCTCATTACACTCCTATCTATGGGCTTTAACACATACCAAAATCTATGTTTCAAAACCAAAGAAAACTACGCATATCTCAAACAAAGCATGGAGGACTTTGCTAAAAAATACGATGAACGTGTTGTAAATGCTCAGCACAATCGTATCTCTATAGGTTTGTTATATAAAATTTATACAATCTTTTTTAGCATTTCTTAAAAATGCAAAGCACGTTTCTTGTTTGACCATTCATTGTTGGGACTAAAATAAGTTCCTTGACTAAGCTGCTTCGGTCAAACAATCAACGTCCACAATAACACATTTTACAAAAAACAATTAATATATTTTATTGAAATTTTGTTTTCAGCCATGACATTACGCAATATTGCCTCTGGTGTTGAACACACTGAAGATCGATGTAAAACTTTGACTGAATTGGGTTCGGTGCTATTTCGTCGCCAGGTGGGTGGATGTCGTGTTGTTACATGTCAAGATATGAAATCCATCGAAGGTCACCAATTCGTTGGTTGGGGTGCTCATGTTAATAATTATCCTGTACCATATCTAACTGCTGCTGCTGCGATAGGAATGGAGAAAAGAGAAATTGACGCGTTTATAAAAAAGTTAGAGGAAAGTTATAAGAAAGTAGTCGAGAATTGTAGACGGGATGACCGACTTAAAAACGGACCAAAGAGTCAAATTATTGAAAGTAATACCTGAAAAAATCGACATTACCAGTATTTACACTACAAAAATTACACTTTAGAACAATTACAATACAACCATAAAAACCTGGTTATATATTCCTATGTTTTATATCAAAGTTTGAAACTGTTATTAATTAAAGTTTTCACTTTTGAATTAATCAGATTAAGAGGTTAACTTAATTATAATATTTTTTGGAACATATTTGAGATGAAAATGTTAAAGCTGGCCGAAAAGTTTGGAATGAAAAAGCTTTAAGAAACTTCCCTTGCTTTGTTTACACCCTCGAAATATACTAACCATTAAATCATCCACAGGTAAACCAATTACCAAAATTGTACAATTTAACTACTGGTAAGGCTTTGGTATTTGATTATTTACTCATTATTATTATTTTTGGATTATTGCTCAGAAGAACAAAAATAGCGTTTTGATAAAAAAAATTTATTCACTAATCATCAATCTGCGTAACTCGCCATTAGTTGATTGTTGACAAAATGTAGTCAGCAAATTCTTGACATAATAAGCTTTAATTAATAATTCCAAATGAAAATATTAACCCCAAAAAGCTCAATTATAAACTTAAATTTTTTTTTCTTGTTTGGGTATCAAGTTGGAGTTAGTTTAGTTCGTAGCGGTTAGAATAAATGTTTTATACGATTTTATTAATTTTATTATGCCAAAACAATAAATTTTATTTTGAAAAATTTGAATGATTTTTTTAGACATTTCCTAAATTCAATTGCCAACGGTTTGGAAAATAATTTAGTTTGTCCGGAACAATGAACATCCTGAATTGGATGAATCAACCAATAAGAAGCGTCCACTTCCCATCCCTTATTTTCTTATTGGTTCCCAAGTACTTGGTTTTCTTTTTTCCTTATCAAAAACTTTCAGGAGAAATTTCATATATGGAGGAGTAGTGAATGTGAAGCTGGATCTTATTCTTTTGTTAAAGAATAAAATGAAGTGAGAAAATAATAATGTAAAGGAAAGTGAAGTGTAGAAAGTCCAGAAATAATTCAAGAGAAAAAAAAGTAAAAGATGTGGACTTTCTTTTGAATTTAATCCCCTCCATTTCATTTTCAAACTTTTTCATACGGATGACGTTAATTTGACCTTGCCACTTTCTTTTCTGAAATATGAAAAAGTCGTGACTAGGTCTATCTTCTAAAAGTATCAAAGCATTGGACTTTATATCATTTATGTCAAGACTTTCTTTAATTTAAACTTACTGTTTGTTTTTTCTTATGAAATTAAAATATTCTTAAAACTTCAACAGCAGCATTGCATATCATCATCTTATTACATAAAAGAAAATCTATAATAATTATTTATACTTTTATAACAATTAAAAACTCAAGTTTTAATTAAATGATGTAAAAATTATAAATAGGTTTTTGTAAGAAAATGTTTATTATAAACTGTAAAAGAATTAAAATTTAAAGAGATTGTCAAAATAGATTAATATTGTTCTTTATAAATCCTTCTCTCAAATTTATAATTATATTCATAAATCATTTGAATAGTTTTGTGTCTCTCTCAAAATCCAAGGAATAAGAAAGCTGTAATTGTAAATTAAGATTTCCTTTAAATTCATTCTAGTATTTTCAAGAATCCTATTATTATTTTTATTATTATGATCCTCTCTTTCATTTTCACGAGTCGTAAAAAATGAAGACGGGAACTCGGAATGGAGTCAATAAAACAGATGACACAATTAAGATTTTAATCAGGCCAACCCTACCCTCAACACTCCTACTTAGTACGATCCTAAAAAGGAAAACTACAATTTCAATTATCTTACTCAAATTAAGAAATAAAAAGAGGAGGGGCACAAAACTCACTTTTCAAATTAACAACTCTATTAAATCACTTTTCAAATAAATCAAATAATTATTTAAATCTTTTATACTTGAAGATCTTTATGAAAAGAAGCTAAACAAACTCAACTTCCTTCCGTATTCATTTAGAGAAAGAAAAAAACTAAAAGTGGGTAATAATGATATGTGCTTAGGAGTTGTTGAAAAATAATGCAATTTTTAATTGCAGTCTAATATTTAATTATCCATAATCAAAATATTAGCTAGCCGAAAAAATAAAGAAGTCTTAGATATTTTATTTGTTTGTCGAAAAAAACTCAATTTTATTATTTATGAGATTGAATTGAATTGATGTGTTTTCTCTATTTTCTCATGTAACTTTTCTCTTTTGTTAACCGTTTTGTAAAATACGGTTCTTAATTAGCTAAAAATTTTATTGAACAACCCCAATAGCCCAACTTCGGATTTTCAATTTGTTTGGAATAATATATTTGTGTGCATTTGAAAATTATTCTTGAAAATGAACAAAAAATAATCGTCCATTCACAATTTTTGCTTAATTTTCAAAATAAAGGAATTTAAAAAAAAATGTAAAGGTAAATGTTTTTAAAATACCGAGTCGTAAAACTTATATGCATTTAAGAAAATGCAGTAAAAATAAAGTAAAAAAGTTTTCTCGTTGGAAAAGTTTTGGTTTTGTACTTTTAGTAGGTGTTATTTTGTTACTTGTTAAACATGTTTAAATTCAGGATTACATCATTTGTCCTGTATGCCTACCGTGCCTCTTGTGTTTGTCGGTTTTTTGCCATATTTGGTATTTTATTTTTTATGAATGAAACTTTCAAACCAAAAAATGATGCACACATGGTTTCTCATAATGGAATTTTTTTTCCATTGTAGTGTATAATATAATAATAATCCAGTTTAATTTGAAAAGAAGATTAATGTCCATAGTCTTTGTTTCCAATGTGAAGATCCAACAGAATGTTACCCTTAGCCTATACACTACTACTGATTGATGGGACTACTTCCACGTTTCTCCATACACATTTATTATACTTTTCAAACTAACATTACACACCAACACCAGCAGAGTTACTCTTACTATCATCAAAATGACCCAAGAACTCCACCATCCATCTACTTCCTAAACTTTCTCTTCTTCCTTTATTTTCCATCAAAATCAGCGCTACTTTCTCCTCTGTTGTAAAAAAAAATTAATAACGAATTTTCGAGAAGAAAGATATTATATGAACAACAATGCATTTTACTGCAGTAAATTCTTAGCTAATATAACTTAAAAGAGTAAATGTGGATGACGCGTGGTTTAAACTTTACCTAAATTGTTGTTTGTTAAGAGTCAAGAAGTCAATGTCAATTCCACGTGTGTAAAAGATTTGGAGTTGAACTGCATTTTTGGCTTTCTTTTGACCACCTGTTCATCACCCTATTCCAATTAATCATGACAAATGGTAGTTAGACGTGTGTTCTTTTAGGATTTATGACTAATTTCCTTCTTGTAGACGAAAAAAGAAAAAATTACACAATCTTAACACCCACTTCCAAAAAATATCTCAAACGGCCCGACCCTTCTTTCACTCCATTTTCGGCCATTCTCCTGCGGAGATCAATTAACTTCATTTGTTCATTCATTCGTATACACTCTAAGGTCACAAATTTCAATTCTAATAGTATTTCATGGACTCAACGACCTCTCCTAATTTTTTAAAAATTTCAGTGTTAGGAATTTCTGGATTCGAATTGTGTACAAAAGTTTATAATGGTATCAGATGAAAATCAATAAAGCAAAAATCGATAATATAAAAATTTTTGAAACAAAATCTTTAATGACAAATACACATAATTAAATTATTATTGAAAATATTTTACACAAAGTTAACCGGTTTTAAGCTTAGTAAAATTTGGCAGGTTAAATTAATTGTAGATCTTTAGCTTATACAAGCAGAGTGTTTATTAAATACTTTTGTAGAATATTTTTTCTGTTAAATAAGTTTTAATTTTATTATTTTCTTACACTGTTAAAAGTAAAATTTAACTCCGCGTCAATTATACCACTTCAAGATCTGTTACTTCCTAACAACCTAATCTGGATTAAATAATCTTCTATAAAAATCCAACCCCAGGTGGGAAGATTATACACATAAAACTCATTAATTAGTCATCTAACAAACACGCAAATCTACTATTCATTTGCAATTAAGAAGATCCACATATTCAATTCGTTAACCCCCTCCTTGAAAATTATAATAAATAATAAAAGTGATTGATGAGGAGAATAATGCTACAATTGAATTAAATATTTAGTTTATATTCGTTTCGTATCTAATTTCAATATTTCGTGTTACAAATCATAAGATTTTGCCTATATTTGGAATGATTTATGATATCTCAATTTTATAGCAAGGATGTAATTTACGGATAAAAATTCTTCCATTCGAACAAAAGTTTCCAATTGTTTTATTTTTAAATTCTCTTAAGCCATATTTCACTCATCGCTCCTTACATGCTTAGAAATACATAAAATACTCAAAGTCTTACAACTTCAGCTGCTCTTTGGATATTTTTTATTACAAAACTCTGAGTTGAAAATATATTCATGAATCTAAATTTTAATTTTTTTACGAAAGATTTGTATGTTGATAATACTATGAAATGAATTTTATTTCTTAATATAAATCCCTACCAATTATAAAAAATTTCAATTAGACGATGCGACATGTGCTTCCCACACAAGAATGAGAGGGGGGGGAGTGTTTCTTACATATTGACAGATTGAGGAGATTCTTAGGTTATTTTTTGATCTGAAGAAGAGAACAATGAAAATTTGGTTCCTGGCCAATGAGAGACTAAAGTGAAGAAATCGGATATCTTTTTCTTTGAATTCTAATCCTAGGATCAAGATTCTCAAGATCAGAGTCCGTGGGACGGAGATTAGGAGAAGATTAGTTATTATGTTCAGACCAACAAAGAGGCACACGAACATTCAGCAGAATATGAAGCCCACACACAATTCAACATTCAAATACATTATATAATATCTTATGTATAATGTCAGGACCGGTTGCTACTAAAGATATTAATACATGTTTTTATTACAACGGTAGTCAAAGAACGGTGGAAGTATGTATTAAGTATTTTCATTTCAAACATCATGTTTTTGTATTGAATTAATTAGAAATCAACAATAATAACCCTTAATCCAACAATTAGTTTGAAATTAATTCAACTTAAATTACAAAGTTAAAGTTAGATTAAACATTTTGTGCTTGTAACGTTTCAATGTTTATAATTTCGAATGTAAAAGAAATGTGTTTTAATTAAAAATATGGAGAAAGTTTTCTAATTTTTTTTATCTCTGAAGTTTAATAAATTGATTATTGTTTTGTTTGCAATAACTTATATAAGTTTGCTTCTGAAAAATTCTTTCAAGCATTTATGTATGCTTGTATTTATTGTTTGCTTTTAAGATGGTTGATGATTTTTAACACTTTGTAAAAATTCTAATTAAATGACAAAAGTTAATATTTATGATCATTGTATTGTAATTGCTCGATTATCAAATTAAAGAATTTGACAGAATTTTTTAATAATCCGGTCCTGTTTATTTGAATAGGACAATAGTGGATTAGATCATAAATTGGAGACATGAGGTCTGGTTGAGTCGAGGGATCCCCGTTTTCGTAGACAGAAGAAAAGAATTTCTTGAGTTTGGTGGTGGTAGTTAGAAGAAGTAACATTGAGAATTGTCTAGTCTATTTTTTAGTTGACAAATCTCAATCAAGGATCCTGTGATCAGTTGAGGAAGGGCTGAAGTTGGTAGTTCATTTTAATTTCATAGTCCAGTCCAGAGGAGTCATTTCTTTTAATTTTCCTCAATTTAGATTTCAGTTTAGAAAATGAGATCCTTATTTTTCGTCCTTTGGATTTTTATCTGGACTGGACTCACTGCTGCTGGAATTGGCAATCGAAATAGAGGCAATGGTATATCAAGGAAAAAGTACAACGCCTGTCAACGGGATCAAACTTTACTAGTTTACAAAGTTGTATTTACTGGACTCTGGAGTAGAGAAAATTTCCCGTTAAGTCACTTTTATAACATTTAATTAAAATTTTTGCTTCAACACAAAATAATTTTTAATAGAAAATGCGAAAAAGTATTTAAATTTCTTTTCTTCATTCTTGTATAGTTTGTATGGGTATAGTAAATGAAACTGTCATAAAATGAGCAACAGGAAAGAGAAAATTCTTTTGATATTTTTACAAAATTGGTAAACCTTTGTAATAAAATTCGTTTAAGTTGATTAGATCATTAAGTAGTAATACATTTTGAAGGAAATGGAAGACATACTTTAAGATTAAAGTTGAAAAGATTTTAATTTTTAGTTTCGTATGCCTCATGTTTAGTGGAATTGATTGTGAGGTGTAAGGGAAGATTTTAAGTTGAATATGTGTTTCCTGAAATTGAGAATTTACCTTCTGGGCAACAAGGAAATGAACTCCGTCTCCTAATTGATTTATTTTCTCTTTGGAATTTAGAAAACATTTTCCTGACTGGAGACCCAAGGCTCATTTCTCTAAACTCGTTGGTAAGTAAACCCTTAACTTTCACTTTGCCACCAAACCTTTCTTTCCTACAATTTAACATCTTAAAAATATCAAACACTTTCCACAGAAGTAGTAAATGCCACATAGTTTCAATTTATTTAAGAAAAAGAAAATCTCCACTGAAATCTAAAGTATATTCCATTTTACTTCTAATCTTTTATCCTTAGTGAATTGTAGAGAGGAGTTGAGAAAGAGAAAGAATGAAATTAAAACATTAATGAAATTTCTAGGTCAAAATAATCAGACTTTCTCTTGAGAAGTGAAAGCGAAAACGGGATGTGCATTTCAATAAGCTTACATTATTATTATGATCACAAAAAGCGAGCAAATAAAAGTTATATACGCTATCTGTTTTGTCCGTATGCGTGTGTGTATCTAGCAAA
>JAQGCN010000582.1:0-18119 GCA_034699725.1 Friesea truncata
CGAAAAATGCCATAAAAAGTAAAAAACAAGTTCCTATTACTTTCGCCGAGGAGGCGTAAAATCAGCTGAAGTGTAACACAATTATCTAATGTTAGTATTGTTGGAGATTTAGAAGTGTGTTTGACTCCGGTTCATTTTACGCCTCCTCGGCGAAAGTAATAGGAACTTGTTTTTTACTTTTTATGGCATTTTTCGCCGAAGGAATTTTGCTTTTTAGCCATATTTTTTTTTCAGGATAGAAATGTCAGGAACCCTTGCCTTGAATTGCATGGTGGATAGAGTTAAAGTTACATGTCAATTTATTAGGCGATGGGTGAGTGAGTGTTATGTATGTTCTTTCTTACTTTCTTCTCTGACTTGGGGTGGTGGTGGTGAGACTTTAGGTTTTTGTGTTGATTGTAATCAATTGACATGACATATGACTGAATACTTTCAATTTTATATGAAATGGAACAAACGTGACATGAACAACTTTTTTAACTGTCATAGACTTCTCAGATGTCATGTCTCTTCTATGGACATACGGGTCCTGTCACTCCAATAAATAAGTTATAATATTATAGGAGAAAACTATGACAAACCATCATATCATCATCCTACCCTCCTCCTGACATTACTGTTAGAGATTGAATTTAATTGTGATTTTGATACGATTGATTAAAAAATTATTATTTCATGTCCATATAATCACCACCTTTGCAAATAATAAGATTAGACCACTTTATCCTAGTTTTGTAAAGAAGCAAATATAAAGGTAGAGCAGGGCACGCATACAAGTCAGCGGCTTGCTTTCTAAGCTCCTTTGTTATTGTAATTGATTCTGAGAAACCTGATTCTAATAGGTGAGTCTTTTATGGGTGATCATGTCCAATCCATTTGCAGGAAAGTTTCCTTTGTAATGCAAATGCGAATAATATCTTAAGAAAAATCAACTTAGCAAATATTTACTTAAGTTGAATTTATAAAGAGAGAATAAACGTGATCTAAATTATGGTGAACGTATTAGGGACACGACATTTAAGACGCTTGATTCATTCATAGGACAAGAGAACAATGGATTAGATGATGCGAGGCATTTTGTTCAAAATTAATTTCATGGTTAACACTTTTGATTTTATGAAAGCAAAACAAGCAATCGCAGCGTTTTTTTTAGAGTTGAAGAACGAACAGCTTGTTGTTCTTTATGAAAAAAAAATACTCGTTGCTTTACATGCTAAAGCGTCCATCAAAAAAAAGTTTATTCTATTCCAGAATTAATTTTTTTTAAATTTCTAAGTTATTTCATCTATATTGATATTGAGCTTACCGTAGTTGGCAAAGGTGACAGATATTCTGGTCGTAGATATTGATTACTATTGTTCGATGTCAACATTTTATTAATGTAAATCTTGACGGTCACGACCTTTTCTTACTAAGTATACTCTTTTTAATTAGAATTTATCCTTTTGATCAAAGCCGAAGAAGAAGCGCCTTTTGAAGATATTTTTCATCCTTTAATATTATATTTTTAACAACGCCTTTTTCTTTGCCTGTCTTCAGAATAGAATTATGGGTAACATGGCAAGAGACCCCACTAATTAACACAATTTGTTATCCAATTGTCACCCACTCACTCACTCTTATTGATTTATAATCCTAATCAATTTCTTAAAGAAATATATCTCAACCCAAGGTTATTTTCCTTCCAAAAGCATCAGTAGCTTCTCGTGTGTAATTAAAATATTAGAAAAAGAAACTGATTAATTTTATTCCTTTTTGGCTCTGAATCAAATAAATGACAAGGATGGAGGAAACAATTATTTAATTTAATCGTTTCTTTATTTTAACACTTGAAAGTCACGACGATCTCCCATTAATTATAAAATCTTTGGTATTTATTCAATTCGTTTAGTTATTTATTATTTTAACTGTTTTAATTTTAATTTAAATACTCCTAAAGTTTGATCACTTTTTAGAGCGTGTGTATGAATGATCTGTTCAAGATGAAAGTTGAGAAAGAACTAAAGAAGATCTCTTCTGCTTTCTGGTTTGATTTGTTTTTCTGCCATTGACTTTGCGTGTTGCTCTTCTGACTTTCTTTCTTCCATTTAGAAGAGAAATAGAGTTGAATCTTGGATGTTGAGTCACACGTTTTTGGCGTTTGGTCGTCTCTTTCTTTCATGTCCAAAATTCACATCTTACACATTTACACTCTTTCTTGATTTTGATTGATTTTTTCTGTTACATTAAGCTAATAAATGATTAAACGAACTATGGTAAATTTTCACATTTGTAATAGAAATTTTTAGGATTTTAGTGAATGACATGTCATTGAGACAGAATCTGCCAACTGAACTACCAACCACCCCACCATTACTGTCGAACTTCCACTTGTGTCCTTTTCTCTAAATGAATCCTGACTTCTGATAAATTAGTCCCGAAGAAAAGAAAAGAAAGATCTCGAAATCCATTCCCATCACACGTCTCGATCTCTTGGAATTTTCTTCTTAATCCTCTCTCAGTCTTCTTCTAACTTGTCATTTGGGGATTTACTGTAATTAATTTTGACTTCGTAACCATCTCCTCTAAAAATAAAAGAAGAAGGACATCCCTTTAATGAAACTCCCTTCCTAATCAATCAATCAAGGTGAATTTCTTCGTATGCCAAACTAAACTGCCAAACCTTGTCATTATACCCATTACACATCAAACATCTGCCAGTGCCACCCCCTCCCTCTTTCCCATTCAAAGTATAATTTGAATAAGGAGGTGTGTCACTACTGGCGTAAACGTATCCTCAGTTTTTTCTTAATGAATGAATTGTCATAGATTTTTGAAAGCTGAAGTGACCCAAGAACTGTTGAGGTGACGCTGGTGTTCATTACAGGAAGGTGGGTGTGTTTCTCTGGTGGAACGGAAGATGATGATGGGATTTTCTGGTGGGTGTTCCGTGTCCGTGACTCCTTTGAAAACTCAAGACGGGGTTTTCTTCTTGAAAGAGACGAGCCGCCTTCCATTTATCACTCTGCTGTCAACCCCGCATCAATCTTGATTAATCGACTCTGTCCAAATAAGAAACTAACTTTTAACTTTAACCTTCATCAGGCAGGCAGGATTCAAGGAAAAAGGATCTTACTAGAATGACTTACCAAAGCCTTCTCTTGAGGACTCTCTGAGAGTAATCCATCTTAAAGTAAAAGATGACTTCGTTAGTATTCCATCTACATCACACAAACGATTAGGACCAATAGGAAATAATTTAAAGACATTTTTCAACTTCGAATTTTAACCTTTGTTCTTTCATCAACAATGGCTAAGAGTCACAATTGACTACATTAATTCTCTGTCTTTCATGACATAAACTCTATTCAAGATTAATTTAATTCACTCAATTTTAAATTTGTATAACTCAGTCAGTAAAATTTAGCAATTACTCAATATAAGAATTCAAGTTGATCAAACAAAACTTTTGCATATTTTTTTCAAAAAAATATTAAAAATATAATAATTGTTTGTTAATAACATGATGATGATGTGTATTAGTGAAAATTGAGCGTCGGAAAAATCATTAGAAATTCAAAAACTTTCTTTCCCAAGTAACTATGCTTTCACTTCATTTTTCTCTATTTTCACAGTATTGAATTTCTTGAACGGCGTCTGTACTGTATTTCCTTTCGCCATTTAAAAAATCAAAGACTAAATTGACTAAAAAAAATTAAACTGAATTGAAGATTATCTTGCAATGCTTTGTTTGTTTTAAATTTGATGCATATGCTTTTAAGCTCAAAGCTATTAATTGTAAAGGTCTTTCCTCTAATTCAACATTTTAAACTGTTCTCATAAATCTTAGAAGGTTGAGAATCAGAGTGTGTTTATTTCCTAATTTAAAACCCGGAGCCCCATGTCAAACTGTCTGAAGTATAGAATAGAGGAAGGAGGTTTAATGAAAGTGTTTTAGTTTTTTTGAGGGCGTGATTAGTGAAAGACAGATGGGATGGGGAGAGGAATTAGGAAAAAGAAACATTGTGAAAATGGAAATCAGAAATTGTAAGATTTAAGTCTTGGACATTTTCCCACATACACACTCTACTTCCTTAGATTTATAGACATTCGTCTCTGAATTCGAAGTTTATGTTCACTCTCTAAAGAAAAAGGATGAAGGAGCTAATGGAGAAATGAGGCGGTGAGATATTTACGGGAAACAAGTGTAGTCCATTAGGAGGCTATGACTTTTTAGACCGTTTTCAACTAATGACATGACACGCAAACTTTCCCAGATGGAATGGGATGAAGACGAAGGCGACAACAGAGTTTCATGTTAACTTAACTATTCTCTAGTGACTCCTTTTCTACAGATCTTTTATCTTCATGAGGAGGAGAAATCTGAAAAAATGACTTTACTTTTTGGGTGTTATAATTTCTTGTCGCTGAAATTTTTGCTAAAATATCTTCGTTTAAAATTATAATAATCCACAGTTTAGCTTCTTCATTTTTTCTAACACTTCGTTTTCGTATGAAAGGTTATCATGATTAAAATCTTACACATCATAGATCCACTTTGGATCATTTAGTGCTGAATTTTTAGTAGCGAAAAAGCTCTTGTTGTAATTTTTTGAAGGAAATTTTTATATGGAAGGGATGAAAATTCCCATCTGGAAAATGAGGATGCTTTTCCGTTTATGTTCTCATGAAGTTCTTTCAACACCCTTCTTTTCCACTACTACTACTTCTTTAGATTGGAATCTAGTGATTAATTAATATGTCCTTCAATGACACACATGGTGCATAGACATTCAAAATGAACCATAAATCTTATTAAAAAATCTACTCTTTTTATAAATTCTTAATTTATGACAACGAAATCGGTGACTTGAGGTTATAATCAGTCTCCTCTTCCGGAAACTTTCTTTTCTTGTAATTGAGTAGTAAGGAAGGAGGGCCCTTGATTTATGAATGATTTCTCAGTTGGAATCCGTTCCTATGTCACTCCTCCCGACTGACTCCTTCTCGCCTCTGCTAAACCACATTTTCTAAACTGTCACACACCCAGTAATAAATTATTTTCTTTTCCTTTACATTACATTTACTACTCCGAGAGACAATTTTAAGCGTAATGGAAGAGGCAGATGAAATATTATTCATAGAAAATACAAGAAGTAGAAACTAGAATTTAAGTGTAATAAATCAAGAGGAATGGTGTTGTGTTTTTTGGTGTTTGGTGAGTTTAGTTTAGGCCAGAACAGCAGCATCGTCGTCACCATCATCATGCCCGGATTTTCTTTGGAAGTATTTTCTAAAACTTTTGAATTATGATTACTGTAGGAGGTGGATCTTGTAATTATTATGTAAAAGAGGTGATGAGATGTAGATTTCTGACATTTATTTCTTCAACTTTGTATTTATTTATATACTGTGAGTGAGTGACAAGTAAGATTCTTTTGGAGATTTGTTGATGTTAGACCCTGCGTTGTTGGTTGGTTCTTTTGACAGGTCGGCGAACTGACAGGGGAGCTCCAGGAGGTCAGACATTACAAGTCTAATTATGGTCCAGGGCACGGGAAGGCGCCGGGATTCGTCTTTCTTTGAAAGACCGATGCCACTCATTTTCATTTCTTAGGATAAAGGAAATAATAAATTTAAAAGAACAATGGAACAAAAGTGTTTAATTTTTTTATTTTCTTAAGCAATTGGAGGATGATTGAAGAGAATTAGATGTTTTAAATTGAAGTTGATGAGTGGATAAAAATCAAAATAGAAATATAAAGAAAGAAGTAATTAGAATACTTCAACTTTTACTTTTTCAATAATTTTAGGTGCTGAATTTAGAAGTCAAGTTAAAGAAATTCTTAAAAAGACAAAATATCCAACCGTAATTAGAAGTTCCGGACACGTTGCTTTTGATATGTGTTAAATAAATAACCGATTTTCTTAATTAGACTGACAAGTTCAAGTTTATCTTATTCCATATAACTAGAATACTATGTTAGAAAAATGAAAAAATATGATTGACAAGTAGACATTTTAGACCGCCCAATGGAAACTGTCCTCATGTCATGTCATCTGTCATTTTTTCTTTAGTAGGATTTGATGGAAAGACAGGGATAAATTGTGAAGGTAATAATAGGACCCATTCTACTACTCCAGAAGCAGCCTTTATAAAAATAACAATAGCGTGTTTGTCATATCAAATTCTAACACGCAGAGGCTTAAATGTAAATCCACGAGACGTAGTTCTAAAATCCGTGTGTATAGAAAAGCTTTCCCTTCACGTATGTAACTTTGTCACAATCTCCAAATTCGACACTGGAGACTTCTAAAACTAAATGTCCGGTTTGTTTCTTTTTCTTGGAAATTAGAGTCCAAGGATTAAAGTGTGAAAATGGATGGATGGATTCAGATTCCACCACCACCAGCTTGCTAAAATTTGATTATTGTTTTTACTCTAGAATAGGATTGGATTGACGACAGATGCAGATGGCAATGTTTGAATTTCTTCTAAAGTATATCCATAGTTTTTAACATAAAACAACATCAACATAGAAGGAAGGAGGGGACTTACGTGGATCGGATTAAGGATTTTGCTGGAAAATTTTTCAATTCATTCTACAATAAAATGGATTTGTCACTCAGTTTCTTCTGTGTTGATGTTGAACATTGGATTTGGGAGTTGAGCCCTTGTTCAATTTAAATGGTGGTCGTTTTCGGATTTCCTTCAAGCTTTTGTACCTTTCTAGTATTTGGATCCCTGCTTTTAGAAATCTCTTGGATACACATTTGTTTCCTTATGTGATTTGTTCAAATTCCAAATGTCAGGAGTTCAATAGGATTTATTTGCTCTTTGTCTCTTTCGGGATCTTAATGCTAGTTGAGTAATTGGTGACAGGGCCCTTAAGACACACCAGTCAAATTTCTTTGAAGTTTTAAAATCGAATTCACAACACATAAAATTATTAATTTAATTTACAAGTATAAAAAGAATATTTCATAATTTTAAGAAAGAATTCACAATCACATTCGCCCAAAATTAAATACATTAAAACAATTTTTAGCAAAAAGTTTTATTGCACAATCAATAAGTTTTCCAAAATTTTTTGGTTATTTTGGCAAGAAACCGGAACGAAATAAACGCAGTTTGATCACATTTTCACATTCGTCCAAAATTGAATTACATCAAAAACATTTTAAGGAGAAAGTTTTATTGCACAATCAATAAGTTTAAATTTTTTTGGTTATTTTGGCAAGTAACGGGTACGAAATTAACGCAGTTGTCTTTTCGTTTCATATGTGCTAATTGTAACCTAAAAAATATTTTTTCTTTAAAAAAAAGTAAAAACGATTGCCTTTGGTATATTTGGTGACATAATAATATCGTCCCTCTCGCACCCATCCCATCTTTCCATCCTTCGACCTTATCCATTACTCTATCGTCTTCCTTGATCTTTGGATGAAAGTTTTATTCCCAGTGATAAAATAAATGTAGTTCGGTTTTAGTTTAGACCTAGCACTATAAAAGTAATGGATAACATTGGAAACAGTTTGTTGGAGAGAGTCCCACAAATCTTGCCAGATTAGGCGAAGCCTCCCGCCCCATAACTCAACCTAAATTGTGACAGAGATTGCCAGTTGGGTAAAAAGGAGGAGACCATTGGCTCTTCTTCTTCTTTCTGGAATAAGCAAAGCTTAAGCGTAAAGATAACTTTAGAGAAAGGTTCGGACGCAAAGAAAACATTCATCTTCTGACCTCGGAACAAAATGCCACATTACTTTCTCCTCTGCTTTATCTTAAAGGCATGGCATGGGAGTGGAAGATTCACTGCGATAACATTCATCTTCTCATTTTTTGACTTTTGCTTCTTTAGAATAAGTGTATATCTCTTTCTCATTCTACAGTTTTAACTTTCTCCCACTTTCACTTTCTCCATAAGCAAGCATCATTTTCAATGTTTTCATTTGCTTTATTCCAACTAATATTTTTTTGAAATAATTTATATACAATTATATGAAAGCGACTATAGATTAATGCATTTTTAGATGTTGTAAGTCTTACTTAAACAATGTTTTAACAACATCTCGGAAACCTTCATTCTTTTCACCCAAACTTGTTTCACTTTGAATTGTAAAACATAAAGTCACAAACACATCACAAAAAATAGCCATGTCTCTATTGTGTTGTTAGCATCTTCTTTAGTACTTGGAAGAGAAAAGTAGTTTTGTCCTTATCTTGGAAGCGGAGATTGGAAA
Organism: Friesea truncata; assembly: GCA_034699725.1. Classification (NCBI taxonomy): domain Eukaryota; kingdom Metazoa; phylum Arthropoda; class Collembola; order Poduromorpha; family Neanuridae; genus Friesea; species Friesea truncata. Next base: position 8,221 of record JAQGCN010000582.1, read on the forward strand.
TCCAAAAGGGAGCCATATGGAAATCTTTCTTTTGAAGTTTAGACTCATAAACTCTAAAAATTTGATCCTGGAGAAACGTAGTGGAATTTAAGGGTTGTGATGTGTTCCAGATCTACGCCTTTTTCTCCCTTATTTTCCACTCTGTTTGCTTATGTTGTCTCTGAGGAGGATAGAAAAAAAAAGAAAGCATCAAAGAGAAAAGGGGAGAAAGGCGGAGAAGAAAGAATTTATTATAATTGTCATAAATTTTTCTTTAGTAAGAAGAAGAAGCGAGGAGGAAAATGAAGAAAGGGGGGTTGACATGTGTAGGTACGTTATGTGGAACTTAAGGAAAAAAGGACAGATCGACGAAGCTCGTGTATGGCTGACTAAAGGGGAGAAAGATGACGGTAACGTAAATTTATTTTATTTCCAAAAAATTTCACTATGAAAAAAAAAAGAGAAAGGGCTCAAGACAGGAAAGTAGGAGATTTAAGGGTGTGATTTATGACTTGAGGGAGAAAAATTAAGAGAGGGAGTTTGTGGGACATTTATCATTGGAGGAGTCTCTTTCTACGTCTTGGGTTTATTAGGAAGAAGAAAAAGTAGTGAAAGGAGTCTCTCCCATGTCGGGTCGGTGGTGGTGGTGGCATGGCATGGCAAGAAAGAAATCCAAGCCAAAGGAGCTTTCACCAAAAGCCTTTCCTTCCTCTCAATTGTTTTCAGGTTGATTCATGGTGGCTTAGGTTCTACTTCCTCATTTCAACAATTTATTAATTCTGACATGAGTGAAAAGCCTTTTTTATATCAAAATGTTTTGTTTATGCAAGAAAAAAATGAATCCTAAAATATATCAAGCTGAAACTAAAAAAAAACTTCGCTTAATACACATGCTTCACTTCTAAAATGCCAATAACAAAAAATTATAATTTCAGCCAAGAAATAAACTTCAATGATTACAATAGATTGGTTTTCTATTGGAGCCTATTGATTTTAGCATCTTGTAGACTTAAATTGCACGTAAATGTAAAATATAAAAATTAAAAACACTCTTAATAAAATTACTTTTTTCTACAAGATGATGATATGAAACTGATAGGATAGAAAAACAGGTTGGAAGAATAATAATAAAGCAATGATGAGAAATTGATAAGAAAGATCCGAGATTAGCTGAGTTATAAAACTTGTAAGTTTCAACTTATCATAACTTTTTCAATGACCACCACCTTATAGTTAAGGAGGTAGTGTTAATATTTTGAGTGAAGTATTAGGAAAAGGTGGAGATACTTGCTAACGTGGCTGGTCGGATTATTAAATGCATCAAGGAAAAAGTAGAAGGGTCGTATAACATTACGATCTTCCAGCTATCCAAGTATCCAATTTCTTTTTATTTTATTCTTTTATATGACCACTACTTATCATCTTCTTCCACTCAGGCTACGTTAAAGGGCTCTGCTCATTTTTAGTACACCCTCATCAACCGGTATGTCGGAAACTTCTGTAAAGGGGTAATAAATCCAAGGAATAAAATATACGAGGACTTTTAAGTACCTCAGCATAAAGCATATGGTGACAATGAAAGAAGAAGGACACCGATAGGACAGGGGGGTCGAAGGTTATAAAAATTTCAATGAGTTGAAGCTATAAAACATGCATGTGTGTAAGATATACGACAATATGAAAGTTAACCTTTTTACAACAATCTTGACTTAAGTACAACACACCTGTATTGTAAATTTAGAATAATTTTTATAGTAAAAAATAAAATAAAAATGGATTAAAGCTAAAGCCAAGTTTCATGTCAACGTGTCGTCTCGTCTTGATTGGATCCCGATCCATCTTTAGTTTTCCTGGATTGATTCTGGATGATGATGATGATGTAGAAAATTGATAAGTAGTTTTCCATCCAGTACCTTCTCTTCTGAAAATGACATCTTTCACATTCATGAAGAGCGTTTTTTTTAATATACCACTTTTTCTAAATTGACATGTCACATTTGGAAATGAAAAAAAGAAAAATATGAAAGAGACTTTTTAGCCGTAAAGATCTCAATCTTCATTCCATTCCTAAGGATTTTAGGATGTTCTACGCGTAATCATGATCTCATGAGGGAAATGTCAATCAGGAGCACATGTTCAGTTCAGAACCCAAGATGATGTCAAGGAATCCACTAGATCTCCTTTCATTATAATCTTACCCCATCATCACCATCATCACTCAATGTCGCTTCAATCATAAAAACTTGAGAGTTTCTCCTGTTAATTCTGATCGATGAGCTTAGGAAGAGCAGAGTACATCAACTTTTCAGATCAACTTTTTTTTATTAAAAAAGATGGATTCCATTATGGAGATGAGTTTTTGTGTTTAGTGATTTGGATGTTAATTCACTGTGATGGGATTCTGATGGCCCACTTCCATTGACACTTCATCTGGAGTCACCTGCTGGGAGAAGGGATAGGATTTGAAGAAAATCTTGTTACGCCTGGTTGAGGTCGTGGCAGGGGGTCTTGGGACAAACAATTGGGACAAACATGTTTTAGATTTCTATGACTTTTGCCGACATGTCAAGTAAAGGATTTTAACAACTTCTTCTTTATTCAGGTAAAAAATTTATGATTGCTTCGTAAAATTGTGAATTTTAGTTTTTCATAAAAACATTATAAAACGTCGTCAGTTAATAAAATTTAAAAATAATTAAAGTTTCTCTAAAATTTAAATCTACAGTTTTAAATATTTTGAAGCACTTTTTTATCTTTTAATTTGTTATTTTTTGAAACTTCAAAATTTCTTTAACAGTTTTAATTCAATTTTTTTTTCATCTTTTTCTTTGTGGTAAGAACTTTGCAATGAAATTTTTTTATTTGTTAAGATCACATTCATGAGAGATGAATAAATGACAATGTTGAAACTGAAGACAAGAGCCATTTGCACCCATTTTGAACCCCGAATTTCCATTCCATTATCCCTGGCGACACACCCTGTCAATGATATGACATGAGATATTCATCTTCCTTCTTCCCGTTTCCCAACCAATGGCATACATAGCGGCGTCGTCAGATGAAAATAGCGCAAAGGATATTCTTCATCCATCCCTTCGTCAATAAAATCCAAAAAGGAAGTTTATTATTTATTCTTCATGTCTTTAGTATTACTTAAACTTGTAAAAATTTAGAAGAACTGGTGAAAGGGTTCGTATGTGTTATTTTAATAGAATTTAAACAAAGGTTCTTTTCTTAGTCTATATCCATCCATTCGTCGTGTCGTCGGCAGAATCCAGTGAATTGGTGGGTAAAGGATAATGAAGTGGAGAATCCTGTAATTGAAACCAGGAGCCGCTATTCTGGATCCATTCCTTTTGTTTCCAGCAGAATGAATTAAAGTTTAAGTTTTCTTAACGAATTTTCTAATTTTAACTTTCTCTTTTTTTTTAAATTATTCTCAGATTAACCATAAACAAGGCAACTTCCGTTACGAGTTGAAAATGATGCGATCCATCTTCTGTTGATGGGAAGCATTTGAAGTTGTTCCATTATGACGATCTCTTGTGACAGAGAATGAATAATGATATCTCTAATGTAATAGTTGACAAGGTGTGAGTAATCATAAGAAAAAACATTTTCTTCCGAAGAAAAAGGAGGAGGAGGAGCGGAAGTGTCTTATTTTTCTTCTTTTTTTTGGCCGGGGATCCCTTGAGGAAGGAAAGACGAAGTGGTGGAGTGTCTTGGGTTAAACTGGAAACATTTGTAATTCGGGCTGTCTGTCAGGGAGACCATTTTTTCTCTTCACCCGGACAAAAGGATCATTACTTCTCAATGACATGTCAGATGAGACGACGGGTTTCCCGGACTTCGACCCCTACGACACTTCACACAGAATTGGAAAAAAAGTAGACACGATTCTGGAATCCACTCAGGTTGGATCTTGGATACCACCACACACTCACTCACAATGATTGATCGACATTCATTCATCATTAGCTCTCGGTCGGAGTGTCAGTTGAGTGGCCTCTGCTATTTTCTTCTAAGAAGATGCTTTCACTCACTTTCTCTCTTGGGAATTCACTACTCATCTCAACCCTTTCTTTCTAAATGCTCCACTTTCGCAATAATTGAAGTTAAAAGTTGACCTTAGGACATTCAAAGTTGACATTCCAGACTCACCTATTGTTGAAGTTTTGTTAAATCACACACACATGCGTATCCAATTTCTTTTTTGAAATTTTCTAAAAATGGTCATCTAGGGACTATCCGAAAATGTTATTTGTTGGATTCATGATTTTAAAATGAGCATTTTCCCCCTACTACTGTATTTATTTTGAGAATTTGAGTATATGTAATGTAATGGAACCCGGTGACGCGCTACCCGGGTAGTAGACATATGAGGGTACATCTGATGAACATTAAACACCCCAAGAGAGAAAGAGCCCAGTCCCACCCATATAAGTTAAGACTCTGTTTTGTCTCTTACGAACATCCATTTGTTAGAGTTAACTAGATTCGATAAAATAAAAGTCCGGGTTTTAAAATCCGAGTCTTGAGACCATAAAAAACCACTATTCAACCATTTCCTTCCTGATTTATGCTCTGTTTTGATCTCCTCCCTCCCCGTAATAGACCAAGTAGGAGGGGTAAAATTTAGATCCTGAAAAAAGAAAAAGTATCCTCGGTTTTCACGGGTCGTGACGCTTGACGCTCTACCAATACTACAATAATACTTCTCAATTTTTCTCGGTTGAAAAATAAGCAATTTGATTCGGAGATTTCTCATTCATAAGGATTTTTCGGTTTTTCTGAGGAATAACCTTTCTAAAATATTAGATACTCCAGAGACGTTTTTATTTATCACTTTGACTCTATTTCTATTGTCATCTCTCCTGTCATGTGGAAATGATTTCTTGCTTCTGTCTTCTTTTCCAAACACCCTTTTTTCCCCTTTACTCGTCGTTTGAAAATCAAACGATGAAATCTGATCTCTTTTTTATTGTTACATGAAAAAAAATAAAACTTTAAAATATAAAATCCTCATCTCATGAATTTGTAATCCATACAGTACTTCCTCCTTTTGATTGCGGATGATTCATGAATTGGCTCCTAGTGGTGTTGGATTTCTTGCCATTAATGACATTGACATTGACTTATGTCAAATTGCTTTTGGTAAGCCTTTCCAATATAAAATAAGAGTCACGGTGGTCGTGCAATGGAAAGGAGATAAAGGATTAAATTCGACGAATCAACAATAGAATAGAATCAATACAAGGACACACTAAGATCATTATTCTTCGAATTAAAATTTTTTGATCAAATGCTATACAACAAACTGATAAGTTGACAATATTGTTCCTGAATTTGACTTTCCAAAATTTTAATCGACGTCTCGTCCAAGCACAAATCTAAGATGGATTTTTTTTTGTTTTGACACATTATTCCTCTGTAGAGCATTATAATAGTAATGAAATTTTCTTAAATTAATTCCCCATTGATGTGACTGTGTGTGAGGTTATATAAAAGTAAAAAAATGTTTGAAAAGGTGTAATGAAAGGATACTTCGTCACTGTCAGAGGCGAGAAAAACGACAGAGTGCTAATCTATCACTCCGTAGAACGTGCGTTTTTAGATGCATTGTGTCCACAGGAGTGGAACAAAGGCTGTCAGTAGAAAAAGGCTTTGCCTTCCTTCCTTCCACTACTACTGGCACTGCCGCCGCCATCGCATCGTCACGATGACAAGGATAGAAGTTGCCTTCTTCACGCCACGGCTAATTAGGAATCAAAAGAAAGGAAAGAATTGAAAAATGGTAAAAAACTGACATCCAATGAATATAAATAGTTTGATAGTGGGTTTTTTTTTCGGGGATGAAATATGAACTAACCCTATTCGTCTTGTCTGCGTGAAACTTCTGTATTCCTGACTCATCATCTTTTACCCGTCATCATCATTTTCATCATTAAATATTACAATTCAAATAACAGAAGAGAAGAGGACTACTATTAAACTAAACCCTTTCTTCCAATTTCTAATAATAAAAAATTAGTTTTAAAAACAACAATTCCAATTCAATTGTTCATCTTTTTAAGATTGTGAATGAAAAGTTTGAAACGAATTCAAAAATAAACTAATGGACATTGAAAATACTTATCTAAAATAAAATTATAATTTTGTTAAACAACTTCCAGATTAAACACTGAATTCAACTTTTCATTTCGACAGTTTTAAATTGCTTATTTTTTAAGTGTAAAAAATGCAAAATGAAGAAAATTAATGAATTTCATTCATTGAAATCAAGGAATGAAAGTTTGCTTTCATTTCATGAATGCAATGCAAGTGACGTCACGGCGAGACGTTGAATCTTTACAACCGATTCTCTGCGCATGCTTACGCATTTACTACGATTACGACAGACAATTTGTCTGGAGGGATTCCCTTTGTTGTAGTAAACGCAGTTGTTGAATTAGTTAAGTTTATGGTTAACAGATGACGCTTTTAACCCAAGCCAACAATTACACTCTTAACTTTTGAAATGTTTTAAGTGGCGTTTAAATTTACAATTGCAAAAAAGATTCTAAAATGAATTTTGGAAAGATTAAACGCTATTTTAAAATTATTTTAATTGTGTATAAAATAGTAAATAAGTTTACAATAGTTGTGGTGAAATTGAATTACTTTACTGCCCTTTTGATCTCTAAATTCGTAAAAACGAACAGCTTGCAAGCGCAGAGTCAGCAGCATTTGTCGTATTTCCAATATCCGTTGGATCCGTGTCAACGCGTTTAATTTTTCATTTAAATGTATACATGTGTTCAGCCCATTTGATTCGTAATGGGTAATGAATCAAAAACAACGTTAAATAAAATGCTATTAATTCCAAATAGCAAGCAGAGGGTATAAGAAGGGTGGTGGCTGTTGACGTAGTGCGTGAAGACTTCGTTAATCGACAGGGTAATTAGTCAAAAGTTTACAAAAGAAACGACCAAACGAACACCGCCAAGCACTTATTTATTGTCCTGTCCACTAATGACAATCGCTTTATCCTGTTGTTAAGTTCTTGCGTAAGTTATTTTTTTAGCATTGTTGCAAAAAAACTAAAAAGGCATTTAATTATTGAGCAGACATTATTTACAACATTTGAAATGACAGAGTAATTTATTTACTGCCTGCCTGAGCCTGTAATTACACTCAGGGGGTAATTATAAGTATCATTTTTGCAATAAAGTGCAAAACCTCTCCATTTGACAGGTTATTTATTCTTTGTTTCTTTGATGATGATGTGGTAGTAGTTGAAAAAATTGCAATGTATGAAAAGAGGCAAGTTGTCAATTCTCACGCAAAATGACCCACCGACACGTAAAACGAGTTTCCGTCTCCCATTAACAAAAGAAGGTAAGAAAAAGTGAGTGATGGGAGGGCTCTTAGGGAATTAAGAAGATGAATTTTATGACCAAATTACGTGTTTGATTAGCATGAAGTGGAACTAAGGGCTTAATAAGAGAGGTTGAAATAAGAATGAATAATAAGTAAAACAATAAAAAGTTGACTTTTAAACTGTTATGCTTTTTTATAATGGTAATGAATTTAACTAACATTTTTTTATCTCTTAAATAAAATTAATGGATAATCAACTTGACTTGGTTGATAGGAATTAATAAAATTCTAGGAAGAAATATATTAAAAATGTTCAAGAAATTACATTTTACATTTGCGTAAGCAAAATTCTTCCTAAATGAAATAAACTGCTGATTCACAATTATTTTATTACACATCTGAATGACTAACAGTAAAAAAGTCTAAATTCATTTTTATAATTTAACTTGTAATTTTTATATGCATAATGCTTTTCCTGGAATTCTCTATTTAACTCTATCTATTTAATTTGTAATCTATCATCTTTATTTAATCTATAAATCTATTTAACTTAAATGAAAATTGCAAATAATGGCATCCATCTTCAACAATAAGAGTGGGATTAAAATTTATGTCACATCACATTAACATAAATTGAAATTAAGCGTATTTCACATCCAGTCTTTCCCATTCCCACATTAGTTAGGCAGTAACCTTTAGATGGAGGACCCTTAAAGAAGAAGCAAACTTATCAATCAACAGAATGTCAAATAATGCTCTTGTCTTGAAGTTCAAAAAGTTGAAATAAATGACAAGTGAAGGAACGCCCTTCTTGTTTTTTAGGAATTGAAGATGACTCTTTAGAAAAGTGAAGGGTGAGTGAGGGCTCCAGGGGGTGGGTTTATGGGGTACTCAAGTATAAGTCTCGAAAAAGGAATACGAGGGGGAATGAGCACTTAAAACGTCAGTGACGGGTCATATACATCAACGTCGTGGTCAATATTTATGAACGTCATTGTTGTTACGCTGTGGGGGTACAAAAGACCCCGACTGAGAAAATGTCCATTCTCCCCCACTTTACTTCCTAAAGAACAGAAAATCTCTACTGTCATCTTTAAATTCACCGACAACAAATCAAGTAATACTTGGAAAGAAAAATAGAAAATGCCACAAAAATACAAAATGGCAATAGCTATGAAAGTTGACAAAAAACGCCAGTGTCTTATAATTTTAATTAATTGTTAAGGAATCAATTGATGAGGAAAGTTGGTCATTTGGATTCTTATTCCTTAAGGTTTTGAAGGCAGAATTTATTTCACATTTTTTACTTAATTCTGATATGATAATAAATGTTCACACTTCTTAAAAATGTATAATACGTATTATCTGACATGTTCTAAATCTTATATTTTGGATTTATGACCCACCGGATTTGGATTTAGAGAGGTCAGAGATATAATATATTTTGTAAGAGAGAGATAGGAGGGTCGTATAAGTGAAGTTAAGGGACAATGTCCTGATTTTTGTTTTGACAGGTCACTTTGCCCACTCTCCAGGAGACCTACATATTTACTATAGAAAAAGGTGTTGTAAAGATAAAAGGAGCAGAAAATTATAAAATTGTCATCTCCTCCTTTCAAAATAGAGATTCCTTGCCATAAACTCATAAAATGTGCTAAAAAGGCCCCTATGGCTTTCGTTGTCGTCGCCGACAAGAGGATCTTTCATTCTTCAATTGTCGTCTTTTTTTCTTATAGAAGAACCCTGAGACAACAATAACAAACCGAGTAAATAAGTTTTATTGGCTCGTGAAGTAGACAGAACAATCGAGAGGGATGGTGAAAGCTTTAATGCTTGACTCTCAATTTTCTTCCTTCTGTATCCATTTCTTATATTCCAAAAACCAATGATTACAGCCGTCAATACCCAATATAAGAGTTGTAAAATCCGTTTCATGAATTTAGGCAATTCAACTCTCTAATTTAACACTTTGCCGACATTCATTTTCTAAATTCAGAATTTTTCACTTCTTCTGTAATAAATTCAACAAGTTGTAAATTGAATGCATCAAAAGTCCAATTGAAAATAATTCAAAATTAAATCAAGTATGGTAAAAATATTTTAAAAGTTATCATGTCGTCAATAGTCTTATTATGTCATTTGTCATGATGCATTATTGCTAGTGAATTATTATGAAATTTTTCACCTCCTCTGTAATACAGCAATTTTAGGTTAAAATTGAGAATGTAGGAAACTTTGTCAACGGAAAGGTGGTCAAACGGAAAAAAAGTCAAAAGAAAGTGGTCAAACGCCACGAAGGTCAATGAGGAAAACTGGTCAACATCGTGATTGGTCAAAAGATTTATTAACATTAACTTTTAATCTCAATTACAGTGGTAGTGTTTCTATTTCATCAGCTTTTCGCTTAAAGGCTTTTGAACGCTTTGACTTAGCAATAAGGTTAATATTATAGGCAACTTCTTTGCCTTTTTTCAAATACTCCATTCCATTCTGCCATCATCATTCAGTATCATAATATTTTTTTACAATTGCGAGGAGGGCAGCATTTAACTTCGTATATT
>JAQGCN010000583.1:0-18110 GCA_034699725.1 Friesea truncata
CAAGAATATCAAATGAAAGGAAAACAACAAGAATCTGTTCAGTATCAACAAGTATTACATAGAAATTTAGTTTATCTTGCAACATTAGCAGATGGTCATGGTGGACAAAATATTCAACAAATGCTCCCTGTAAGTTAATTTAATATTTATTTATTATCCTTCCTTCCTTTTAAAGTATCATTCTATGATTATTGTCCAAATAAAGCCAACACCAAATTAACGAATTCAAGCTTATGTTTGTGGGGAGGAATTAATTAAAACACCTCCTCAAATATTAGTAAATGTTTAAGCATAAAATAAACATTTTAAATAAAATCTATTTTTTAAAGCCTCCAGGTCAAGATAATCAGCAACAACCACCACAAGGACAGTTGCAAGCTAACGGTCCACCCCCTGGATCACAACTACCACCTCCACAACCCCAACAACAAGGATATTATAGACCTCCTCCTTCTGACTACCAACACCAACAACAATATGGAGGTTATGCTAATTATCCTCCTGGGCAGAAACCACCACCACAACAGCAATCCCCACAACAACAACAAATTCAAGAGAGGCAACCTCCTAATCCTATGCCACCACCTCAACCTGGACAACTCCCAGTTTCATCTCAACAACAAGGTTACTATTACCAACAGTATCCAAATCAACCACCTTATGCTCCTCCTGGCTCTCTTCCTCAACAACAAGGTTATCCACCTCAGCAACAACCTGCTGGCTATGCAAGCCCAATGTCTCAACCTCCACCTGGATCATATTCTCCTGCCCCACCTCCTCAACATGGCCAACCCAGGTGAATAACTTAACTTATTTAATTTGTAATTTTTAAAGTTTGAAGAATAATATGTTATTATGTTGTTGCTATCCTTTGTTTCAGTTATAATTATCCTCCTGCTGGACAATATCCTCACAGTGGACAAAATATTCCACAAATGCTCCCTGTAAGTTTATTTAATTATTAAAATAATCCATCCATCCTTTCTTTTAAAGTATCATACCCTGAGATAACTTAGCGAATCCAACCTTAATTTCGTCAACAGTATTAAACTAAATTTTTAATAAAGTTTGTTTATTTTTTTTAGCCTCCAGGTCAAGATATTCCGCAACCACCACAAGGACAGTTGCAAGCTAACGGTCCACCACCTGGATCACAACTACCACCTCCTCAACCCCAACAACAAGGATATTATAGACCTCCTCCTTCTGACTACCAACAACACCAACAACAATATGGAGGTTATCCTAATTATCCACCTGGGCAGAAACCTCCACAACAGCAATCCCCACAACAACAACAAATCCAAACGAGGCCACCTCCTAATCCTATGCCACCACCTCAACCTGGACAACCCCCAGTTTCATCTCAACAACAAAGTTACTATTACCAACAGTATCCAAATCAACCACCTTATGCTCCTCCTGGCTCTCTTCCTCAACAACAAGGTTATCCACCTCCAACTCCTCAACAACAATCTTATCCTCCTCAACAACAACAACCAACTGGATATCCAAGTCCAATGGCTCAACCTCCACCTGGATCATATCCACCTTCACCAGCATCTCAACAACCACAACCCAAGTAAGTTACTTATTTGTAATTTTAATAATATATTATATTATTACATAATATGTTATGTTTAACATTGTTTGTTTCAGTTATAATAATTATCCTCCTGCTGGACAGTATCCTCACAGTGGATAAAATAAAATATAACACAAATACACTTAGATTAAAAATTAGAAATAATTTATAACATAATTATTAAAAAACTCATATAAATTAAAAATGTTAACTGTGTATTGTAATAAAATAATCTTAGTTAATTTTAAATTATTATTATTATTATTTTTAATAACCTAGTTTTCTTTTCTTAGTCGTTTAAACTTTTTCTTGAATGTGATTGAACGAATTTACGTTTTTTAAATTCAATTACAGGTTGAGTTTTAGTTGAATCTACTACTGGAGTAAATGACGTCGTAACAAATGAAGGAAGGGTCTTTTCTTCAAATATATGTTTCCGTTTTTCTGTAACTTTTTGAGTATACTCTATTTGAGGTTGTTGTTTAGTAGTAGAAGATTTTTTAGATTTTCCTGTACTCACTGAATAGGAAGATGAAGGAAGTTCAAGATCTAAATCCTTACTAAAATATTAAAAGTAATAGTTGATTTTACGTTTCGAATACTCAAATTCTTATTTCTTACGTTGATTTATCAGCAGGAGTCCAACCACCAAATCGAGATGTATATTTTTTTATTTTAGGAGGTTCATACGCAGCATCCTGTTCTGCTTGTTTTTCATCCCTATGAAGAATTTTTGGTTTAAGAGGTTCTTCAACAGAACTGGAAATGGTAACCCCTTCAGCTCGTGCTAGTTCTAACTCTTGCTCTAATAACTTTTCTTTATATGTTTGTATTTTCAAGGACATGTCAGGATTAGCTTCTTTATCTTGTGCTACTGCTAATGAGGCTGCCTATGAGAACAATTTTAATTATTTATTTCATAATAAATAAGTAGGCTTACGGCTTCTATTTGACGTAGGGTTTTTGCAATTTTCTTTTCTTCCTTCTCATTTGATCTTGCTTTTTTCTGGATTTCACGTAATCGCATTTGAGCATTGATTTGATGACGTTTTCCATTTTCATGTACTTGAACGCTCTGAAAAATTCCATCAACATTTACACAATATTATTTAAAATAATTTAATGAAATTAGATTAGATTAACTAACAAAGAAAAAACAGTTATAGTAAAGTAAACATTTAGTTGTTTATTTTTATTATGATTTATTACTTACAGTGTTATTATCAGTAATCCAGCATTTGCATATATCGCAGTATTTTTTATCAATACTTTTCCAGTAGTCTGCCATTTTCCTCTGATTGATTAACTTTATTTTATATAAATTAAATTAATAATATATAAATATTAATATTTATTAAAGTTTTTTGGTTGAATTGAATGAAATGAAATTAATTATTTAAATATTTTTAAATTAAACCTTTTTAAAAATTTAAATTTTTATTTTGTAAAAGTCTCAATTGCCCCTGAGACCAACAATTTAAATTAGAATTAAAAATCTAAAAGTGGAAATTACACTACTTCAAATCCTTTGACCTAAAAATGTAAAATTTAATGTCTAGAATAAAAATGAATTTCTAGTTAAGGTCACGTCACCACCAATCATTCATTACTAACTTAACTTTATGAATTTTAAAAAATTAATTTGGTTTTCAGATGCCCACGTATGATAGAAAAGAAACACACCAACAACAGCGGGAGTTTCACTTGAGTAACTCTTTCACAAACTACACCGACTCACTTCACTTTCACTGACTGAAATTTAGAAACTTCGAGAAAAGATTTTGATTTCATTTAAGTTAATTAAATCAATTAATCAGGGATTTTCTTAAGTGTCATATTCACTTAATCCCATCTTGTCATAAAGAGAAGGTAAGATAAACTTATCATAAAGTTACAAGTTGTTCCTGTGGTTAAATTTTAATAAAAGCGCTGTTTCATTTTATTTTTGAACAGAACTTAAAAAACTAGGCAAACGCAAAATGAGTGAATACCAGTTTTCAGATGAGCTTATTGGAAACATTAAATCCTTTGTCACAGCCTTAAAAGGACATCCGGATATCATTCAAGTTCCTCAACTTGAATTCTTTCGAGAGTATCTTGAGTCCCTTGGAGCTAAAGTAAGTGTATACCTGATTGTAAATCAACATTCATACTACTAATTTATACTCGATAGTTTTTGAGTCTGCCATTTTATGAAAGTTTTTAACTCATTTACAACTTACAGATTCCAAAAGCTACAAGTAAGCCAACAAACGCTGGAGATCCTCCTACAGCATCTGATCATACACCAAACAAGGAGCCTGAACCAATGATGGAAGATGAATCTGAAGAAGATTCAGAGGAACCATACCCTGAATTTGATATGGAAGGTGTTGTTGGTAAGTTAATTATCAAATAAATGTCAAATGTGATACGTAGCTTCGATACAAACTTTTTATTTTCAGATCCTGCTGATAAACTTGATCCAAACCAAGAAATGGGAAAAGAGAATCAGAATGTTTCTGAAGAAGATGTGGATAAATCCAATGAATTTAAACGTGAAGCTGTTGGATTTTATGCTGAGGGTAAATTCGAAGAGTGTGTTGAGAAATATACGGAAGCAATTAAGTTGAACTCTGGTTCGGCTCTTCTATTTGCCAAACGTGGTCAAGCTCTCATCCAAATGGGTAAACCTAATGCCTGTATCCGGGACTGCAATCGCGCTCTTGAAATCAATCCCGACTCTGCCGTTGCTTACAAATTTCGTGGAAGGGCTCATCGGTAATTATTTCTAACCTATTCTTTATAGGCTATGTTTAATATTTGATTATTTTTTACAGTCTCTTAGGTCATTGGCATGAAGCAGCTGCTGACTTGCGACAAGCATGTAAAATTGATTTTGACGAACAAGCTGACGAATGGCTCAAGGAAGTAACACCTAACGTAAGTTTATTATTTGAATTAATATTTAATGGTCTCAAATCTCTCAATTTTATTCATATTCTCTTATTCTACTTTGAATTTTTTTTAAATCTTAAACTTAAAATCTATCCAAAAAATCACAAAAATTAATAATTTCAAAAAACAATAGGAGACCAATTTTTACTAATAATTTTGAATTCTAAATTGGTCTAGCATTAATGAAGTTACTTTTACATTTTTTGATTATTATAAATCTCCAGGTTATGTCAAAGAACACCCTTTTGATGTTTGTAAAGTTAAGTTACGCATAACTTTGCAAATTCAGCAATACTGCGTATTTTTTTCTTTTCTTCCCATATTATTAAAATTAATAATATTTTGTCTAATTTTCTTAAAATTCTAATCCTAATCCTATTCTAGTCTTTAACTTCCTTCCACCATTTATTTTTCTTAGGTCCTGTTTGTTGGGGTTGTTGTGATTTAATTGGTTCGTAATAAGGTTTCCAAAATCTATTTTTAGGTTCAATGAGTCTATGTCCTGGTGGAGGTGGACCAATTTTCTTTTCCTCTGATTTTTTACTACTCGATTTTTTAATTACTTTTTTAGTGGGTGATTCTGGTTCTTTTGTTTTTAGAGGTTCAACATATTCTTTCCACCATTTGTTCTTAGGTTTTGTAGGAGTTGGTTGAGTTACTGTTGGTGGTGGGTTCTTTTCGTCTTGTTTCTTAATTTGAGCAGTTGTTGTTGTTGTTGATGGAGTAGAAGTTTTGTCTTTGTCTTTATTTGTAGTTTCTTGTTGATGTTCAGGTGGTAATTTGTACCATTTACTTTTTCCTTTAGGTATGTCAATGGGTTCATCTTTTTTCTGAGGGATATCTTTAAGTTTAATGTCAGGAAGTGTTCCAGTTGGTGCAGTTAGAATAGACTCTCTTTGTCTCCTGTATCGACCTAATAGTTCAGGGAGGTCGTAGGCAATAGCAATATCTAATTTATTAATTGGACATCCTCGGAAGTATGTACAAGTTGAACCAAGTGTTGGAAATTCCCAAATTGGATTTAGTCGGAAAAAATCACGATACGTATCTGGATCTGGGAGATCATAACGAGAAATGTTTGTTAAAGTTGAGAGTCCTTCGTAGATGTGATAATTCTAAAATTCAGTTAATATTCAATTACAATATTTATTTATTCTTATAGTCATATTTCAATGGTCCGTTACCTGAGGATGTTCAATTATATCATCTGATATTCTTTTTTTGTTTGAAAAAAATGATCTATGATTATTATAAGTATTAAGGTAACAATCCACCATTTTAGCATGGTTTCTAACTCGTACTGCAAATCGTCTAGCAGCTGTAATATCAATAAAACAAATTATTCTAACATTTTATTACGAGGATAACTAATTAGATAGTATACCTGCAATTCTTGTTTCCACTCTCTTTTTTGTGGCATCACTTATATCTTTTAGAAAAAGATTTTCATGAGCATTTAAAAGGGATGTTGGTGAATCTGGTTGTAAAGGTCGATCCCATAGTGAAGCAACGTAACTGAAATTTAATAATTCAATTTGTTAAAGTAAAAGATTGATGAAATTTAATTAGATATAAAAAAAATAAAAGTTTACATACAGGACAGGTGGTTCTGCACTGGCCATGAGTGGACTAATATTCCAAATAAGGGTTGCTTGAACTCTGAGTAGTTCATCTGGTTTAACAGAATCTGCTTTATTTAAAACAATTCGTACTTGACTCTCTCGTCCCTGAAATTTTAAATCTTATAATGTTTTTTTAATATTATTTAAAGAAATTGTTAACCTTTAGTTGATCTAATATTGCTTCCGTCTCAGGTCCAATATCCAATTTAGCAGGATCATAAACAAGAAATAGAACATCCGCACGATCAATAAACCATTGACAAGCATCGTTAAATGGAAAAGATCTTTCTACTTGTTTCCGTATTTCTAATATTCCTGGGATTTCTACTAAATTTACCTTTCAAATAGATAGAAAAAACATTTTAGAAGAAGGGAGTTATAATTCTATAAATTAGTTTAAATATATGAATATAGTAAAACATAGAATTGATGTGTTGATTTTTATGGAGAAAATCCGCCTAACAGGCTACTGGAGAATTAAATTTACTTTATTCAGACAGAAACCGATCAGGTGGATTTCAACCATTTATTGCTTCTATGCACTTCCTTCGTTTCCTGATTGGATGAAATAAGTGGTTGAAATAAGTGGGAAATAAGTGGCTTACCTTTTCCAAGAGTCTGTTAGGTAGTTTTCTTCCACGGAGTCTGTCCAAGAATGATTGACCAAATTTTTGAAGTCCAGAAAATGTCCAATCAGCAGCTAATTGTGTTCCATCAAGTACTTCTTCCTCTTCTCCATGAATCATAATATTAAATTGAGCAGGTGAAGGATCAGCTCCTAAAAATTAAAAAAATAATAATTTAAATTCTTAAATTTTGGTTTTGTTTTTACCAGTTCTTAATGCATGTTCTTCGTCTTGAATCCCAAGAAGCCAGTTTATGATTGTTGATTTCCCACCTGACCATGGACCCATAAATACAATCATTGGCTTTGAAAATATTTCTGAATCTAAATATTTAGATTATTTATTTATTTCATATAAAATAAATAAATAATAATAAATATTTTCATTAATTACCACCAAAATGACGATTACTTAAATCACGATATTTGTAAAGTGTTTCAAGTGGTTTAATTGCATATTCATATGTACTTTTAAGTTCTTTAAGTGTTTGGGTTGTTACTTTATCCAATAGATTGTTTTTCTCTTTTAAATCACTCCTATCATCCAATCCTAGGATTCGAATTAAATTATCTCGTGATCGTGGCTCATAATCATCCTCTTCACTACTATTATCATCATCATCTTTAATTTCAATTTTCTTTATTCCTTTCTTTTTCTTAGTTTTCTTAGGTTTTTCTTCTTCAGAATTATCATCATCTTCTTCTGATTCAATTCCTTCATTTGATTTTGACTTTCCTTTATCCAATTTCTTATTGTTTATTTCTTTAACTTCCTCTACAGAATCATCATCATCATCATCTTCATCTTCTTCAGATTCATCATCAATTACAGATTTTGATTTAGATTTCTTTATGATTTCTTGAGATTCATGGGTTTTCTTTTTACCTTTTTTCTGAGATTTCTTTACTACCTCCTCAACTTCATCTTCTTCCGAATCCGAATCATCATCTTTCTCTTCAACTTCTACTGATTTCTTAGCTTTGGATGATTTTTCATGTTTTGATGCTTTTACAGCCATTACTTCCTCTTCTTCTGAATCCTCTTTCTGAGATGCTTCTTTTTTCACTTCGTGTTTAGATTCTGAAATTGATAAAATATTTTAAAGATTAAAGTTTTGTTAAATTTTTATTTACCTTTTTTATGTTTTTCTTGTGATTTTTTTGATGGAATCGTTGATTCATTGGACTCGTCAGAGTCATCGGCCACAGAATGATCATTGGTTCCGTGATGTTGAGAAGCCTTTGAAGACGAATCTTTATTAGTTGTTTTTGGAGTTTCTTCTTCATCTGACTCGTCACTTTGATCTCTTTGTTTTCCTTTATTTTTAAAATTAAATTTTTGATCTGATGTCTTTATATTTTCTGAATTTGAAGTTTGGGCATACCTTACCTTCAGCTTTTGTCTTCTTTGAACCTGGTGTGGATGGTTCTTCTTCGTCGTCGTCGTCTTCTTCAGATGATTTACCTTTTGTAGCTTTTGAATAATCTTCTTCTTCATCACTACTATCATCGTCCTCTACTTCTTGACCTTTTATTTGAGGTTCTTCGTGATCGTCTTCTTCAGATTCAGAATCATGTTCACCTATTTTTAAAATTTAAAATTTAATTTTCAAAATAGATGTCAAAAACTTCAATAATTGTTTTCTCTTATTTACCTTTTTTTGTCTTGTCGGAATCATCCTCTTCTTCCGAAGAATCGTCTTCTTCTTGCCCTCCTTTATTATTTACAACTTCTTGAGAACTATCTTCATTTTTTAATTTTTCGTTCGTAACATTATCAATTTGTTGTTGAGTATTATCGTCTTCTATAGAAGTACTTGAGTCTTTTTCATTATCTGGAACATTGGATTCTTCTGGAATATCACCTTTAAGTGCAGCATCCACGTATGGTTTACAGTCAGAATAGGATGGCTGGGATTCTTTAGCTTCCACTGCTTCACCTGTAATAATTTGGATTTAAAACAAATAAAAGTTATTATTAATGGTTGGTGATATATAAATTGTGGTTGGGTATTTTGTTAATTTTTGGAAGAGTGATTGTGATTTTTAATTAGTTTTTAAAATTGGAATGTAATGAAAATGATGGAGTTGGAGTTGAATGGATGTAATAAATGTTTTTTCATTGGATGATTTTTTGGAAGGGTATACTTAAAAGTAATAAGATGAACCTCGTCCCAATTGGCTTAGGGCCGAGTTAAAAAACTTTTCTTATGGAATCTCTAACTTAAGAACTATAATCTCTTGTTTAAAATTAGGTTATGTTATATGTGCAGGTGCCCTTTACACTATGACTATTACTAAACATCCCCAGACTATTTTTATTCATATCTTGGCTATTTTTGTTCTTCACCGGGAACAAAAGTGTCCATGGCCATAGTTCATTTATATAAAAAATACTACTAAAATACCGCTTTTACCAATATAATTTATTCTTTATTTCTTTTAAATTTTATAATGGATTTTATTATCTTTAGATTTAGAAGATTTTAATACCCAAATTCTTACAATGAATATAATAAACCTTGAAATTCTGAATGATTTTTTAATGGATGGAAATTCAATCTGTAGGTATTGGCATATCCAGTTTGAATTAATTTTAAAAGTATTCGGCTGGAGAGTGGGGGCAAAATAACACAGAAAAAGAGTAAAATCCCGAGGGATTTACTCTTACGAGAATTAACATTGTGGTCACCTTTGACCTTAAATTATGTTAATTTTTTCGACAAAACTACAAAATCTGGAGATGTAGTGAGATTAGAAATATTGTTTCCCATCGAAAAATGTTTTAAAAAATTAACTTTTCAAGAAAAAAATTTTCAGAAAACTCCTCCTTCCCACCTCCCACTCTCCAGCCGAATACTAATTTTTTTACAAAAATTATGAGAATTTTTAGCAAAAATCATTTATAAAGTAATAATAAGTGAGCCAGAGATTGTTAAGTTGATAGGGCAGATGCCAAGTCAATTAAATAAAGATTGAATTGAAATTGAATTTATAAAGTAATATAAGATGAAGTGAATAATGGAATAATTAAGTTTTATAAAAATTTGACTTTACATTTTCATTCATTTTGATAAAACGATCATACAAGTTATACTTTGATCGGCTTTTGTAATTTGGACTCTGAAATTTTTTAAATGTAATTCATAATTATAATTTGTGAAATTTTTTTGAAATGCTGAATTCTACTTGTAAATTGTAATACATCTCAAAGAAGTTGTGTATGTTTTGACTTATAAATTATAAGATGAAATATTACAAACCTGTAACTGTGGTGAAGCAATGATGAATAATGAGTGAACCAAATAGAATTAATACCCAGATAGTTCTCATTATATTACAATAAAAAAAAGAGTTTAATTGAACCCTTTTTACAACTTAGAAATGAGGAATATTTTTAACCACCCACGACCACATGAATGAATTTAATGTAAAAAGATCCTAAAATTATTTTAATTATTTTTCTAACACGAGATTCGATTCGGAAGACGAACTTGGACTGGAAAATCTTATTAGATTTTTTTTCTCTTTTTAGTATAATCCCAACTAAAACCTAAAGAATAGAATTTAGTGTTTAAGATTTTGGTAGAGGAATATTAGAAACGTATGTACGTGTACGTGAGGAGTCTAGAATTCGTCGGTAGTTTCTGTCAGTGGGCCAAAGCCAAAATTTTAGCTCATAGATAGAATAACTTCTTATTTTATCCCGGGAAAGGGACACTTTCTTATAACAGTATCACATTCACATAACTCAATTTCTGGCTCTTACTTGTCTTCTTCTTAACGTATTCTTTTTACTATTATTACTTCATTTGTCCCTCTTGTAAAAGGTGTATACTTGTGTACACCTTTGCATGGAGCAGTTTATCCTGTATTTTATGTAACTTGTAATTTTTTGACTATTTGTTGTAGGCTCGTAAAGTTGAAGAATGGGAAATTCGGAAAACTCGCCATGATGAAGAGAAAGAGTTGAAACGTCGTAAACGACTTCAGAAGGAACGCATGCGTGCTCATGAAGAAGCTAAATCTGCCCACCACGGACATGGACATGGACATGGACATGATGATGATGATGATGGAGTTGAACATCCATCTGGTGGTGGATTTGGTGGAATCCCTGGATTTGATAAACTTTTGAGTGATCCTGAAGTTTTGCAACTATTCTCTGATCCTGGTAATATTTATAATTAATAAGTATTTACTTATATATTATATTATTATATATTTTTAGAGGTGGCTACTGCATTTAATGACATTACACAAAATCCAATGAATATCCTCAAACACCAATCAAATCCAAAAGTTGCAAAATTAATGAAAATATTGCAAGGAAAGATGGGTGGAGCAATGGGAATGGGAGGAGGAGGAGGTGGGGGTGGAGGAATGCCATTTGGAATGGGTGGAATCCCTGGTGGCGGATTTGGAGGTGGATTCGCTCCTCCAGAGCAAGAAAACAAACAAGATCCACCACCAAAAGCCTCAACATTTGCTGATGATTTGGATTAAAAATCCTTATTCATTTTCGTATAAATATCCACCACCACAAATATTAAAATCAATTGTTCAACTAGTAAGATTATTATAAGTAAATGAATTAGGCAAACAGCAACTAAGTAACTTACTACAAAGTATAAAAATGTAAAACTATAATTTTGGTTTTGATCTTCATTCATTCTACTTTTTTTGAAAAATCAAATCAATTTGTTCACATAAATGGTATAATAAATGAAATTATAATTTGGTTATAATAATAACTAGAATGAATTCTTAAGTTTTTTTTAATGAATGTTTGATGATTGATGTAGAATGGCAGATGGAATATCTGTGTTTTTAATTGTGCGTTAAAAATATTTTTTTTTTTTCAAAATTGTAACGGTGTTTTTAATAAATTATTAAATTGGAATTAATTCAAGTAAAATATTGGTAGGATTCTTTTAGATTTTGAGCTCAGGTTTAAAATCTGAAAAACAAAATTAAAATTTATTATCTTAACATGTAAGGAGACCAATTTTTTAAGAGAAAAGTTAGCTAACTTTTGCCTTACCTCTTTTTAGATGCTGGATAAAACTTTTGGTGTAGCTTGTTGAATTTTGTGTCCAAGTTGAATTTTAGCTGGATGTTGTGGTGGACTATTCGTTTTTTTCAAAATACCCCCACCACCACTGTATCCATTTCCATGATGACCAAATCCAACTTGAGGTCCACCCATAATACCATAACTATGTGGATAATTATTATGATAATTATATGATGAATAGGATCCAGCCCAAATCAAATACAAGAGAGCCAATAAAAGAGCAGGAATGAATAAAATAGGAAATCCAAGAACTAATGCGTCCATAATGCTATCTGATTTCTTTTCAATGTGTCCATTATTTTCACTTTCTCCTGCTTCATTCCATTCTTCAACAGGTGATGCTGGATTTTCTCTACCTGAGAAGGATACAGTGGATGTGGATGATGATCTTTTAGTGACTCCATAGGAGGATTTTATTGATAAATGTGGCTGTGGTCCAAAATTCCCATTTGGAGGATTGTGTTTGGGTACACTGGCTAAGACACTACTACAATTGTATACTATAAAGAATATTAGGAATAAATTTATTAATGATTTCATGATGGGAATGGATTATTGATCAGACGACACTGAATTCTAAAAGTCAACTGATAAATTTGAGTCGTGATTAACGTGATCTTGAAGTTGGGATTTGTTGAGCCAGTTTAGGTTAATGATGTATGTAGGAGGTGAAAGTAATAACAGGTTTTTAGAACGGCGGGTTATGGTTACACTTCCATTGATTTTGGTTAAAAATTTGTAAGAACAAGATGTGTATCAATGAATATTAACTCGTCTTTCTTAACAAGAATATCAAGATTCTGAATAGCCTAATTTTCCTTTTCAATTTATGAATCGAATTTTGATTAAGTAGAAAGTAAAAGACAGGAAATAACAAAACAATTTTAGTAAAAAAAAACATTTTCAACGTGTTTTCTTAAATCAATTTTATTTAAAGAAAACAAAAATTTTAACAAAATGTAAAAATAAATAGTAAAAACAAATTAACAAAAATTATAATCAATATTTTTCTTCATAGCTTTAAGAAGCATTTTCTTTCGTTTCCTAGAATGACTTACTGGCCATATTGGATTCGGTTTCACTTTAAAAATTTTCATAATTTATACTTTTGATAATGAAATATTTTGTAGAAATTACAACATTTGTTTAATATGTTTTCTTTTCTACACTTTCCAGCACACGCTGAGTAAGGACATCAATTTTCCTTGCTTTCACACCATGATGATGACCTCCTCCGCCTCCAAAAGAAGATGACCCATGAGGAAATCCATGTGCATTTGAGCCACCGAATCCATGGATTTTTCCATGATGATCAGCATCCACAAGATAATGAGAATCAGCATTGTATGGTGAATAAGCAGCGACAAGAATAATGAAAATAAGAGTAAGGAAAATGACTGGAATAAAAATAAGGGAGAATTCGTCAAGGTTCAACCAAAGTTCTTTCATTCTGTCCCACATTGTGGCGACATTCCCACCACCACCACCACCATCATGTTCTTGTTCAAGATCCCCTTTTTCTTCAGGTTGAGGTTCCTGCTCAACCGTTTCAACTTCTTGTTCAGTTTCTTCGTGATGATGAACAGGCTCAGACTTTTGAACGACCTTTGACCTATTTTTAGCTATTCTCCCTGAATGTGAGGGTGAAATTGTTACAAAAACCACACAAATTGATACTAATAATATTTTATAGTTCATTTTGTGGCTGATTTTTTTTACTTGATCTGAACGGAGGAGAACCTCAAATGAAACTGAAAGGGAAAATCGAAAGTGATTAATAAAATAAAATAAATAATAGTGAAACTATCGGAAATTATTGCAAAAAGTGCAGTTGGGATCATGAGAGACTCCCGGTCATTGTTATAAAAATGTGCAACCGGTTTAGTTAATTATTGTTATTATTCTCATAAAATTACAAGTGTGTAAATTACAAGTGTTGTTTCTTATTTGAATTAAATCAAGTTCAAGTCCACGCTACCTTTTACTTTCTTATTATTTTTTCACAAACGAAATCTTTTGTCTGTTTCTGTTTACTTACATCCTTTTATTCCCATTATTCCATAGTTAAACGTATTGTTTCAAAGTTTGTAAGTTAGTTTGTAAAACAATGCATAATATTGAAAGTCAAAACTTAATCAAACTTATGAATGATTTTGTTAATTAATTCTAATAATTTGAGCAAGTTAACTTTTTAATTAGATAAGCAGTAACACAGACGCTTCGGTGAAAGTTTTAGAAAAAGGTTGCAGACGGAGACGGTTAGCACTTAGCAGTCATAAAATGAGCTCTGTAATGTCACGATAAAAAATTCAATAAATTATTTTAAAAAATCATAAATAATTTCAATATTGTCAAAATTAAAAAAAAATGTGGTCCTTTATTATTTGATTGGTTTATGGAGTAGTAGTTGTAAAAATCATTGTAATTAAAATCTTATTTTGTTGAAACCTCTTCTGGCCTCTCTATTCTATTAACTTGTCCAACTCAACCAGCGGGAAATTTATTTATTACGAAAAATTCTCCTTCACATTTCACATTCTTCCTCCTTTTTTCATTTTCACATTTCAAACAATATTTTTTTAAAATTATAAAAGAAAAGAGGAAGAACAAAACAAAATTAACATAAAACTAAACAACCTGCTTTTTTTTAGCTTCGTCTGCACTTTACTGATGATCCCTTCCACAAGAGGAATCTCCTTAAGCGCTGTTGGTAAGTTTTTGTTTTATTCTAACATCTATAACTCATCTGCTTTTTTTCATATTTAGCATAGCAAAATGCCAGGTAGGTAGGTAGGCAGGGGACCATATATCCAATACTAAGTTCTAATTTCTCAGACAGAAAGCAGTAGAAGAGAGTTAAGCTTAAAAGCTTTTTTAACGTGTGATTTAGATTAATGTTTTTCTGAAACAGATTGAACTATTTCTAGGTGAGATATTCAAGAATTTACAAGGAATATGGAAATTTCATCGTGATTTACATAGTAAATTACCATCATCCCCAAGTGGAACTGTTCAAGGATTTGCAACATTTACTCCAGTGAAACTTTCTATAGAAGATCCCAATGAAAATATTCCGGAATATCTTTATTCAGAAGAAGGAAAATTTAAGTTACAAGACGGAACACAACTAAACATCTATCGACAATATTTTTACCAATACGATCAAACTAAGGATTCCATTGACTTATATTTTGCTTTAAACGAGTCTCAACGAGATAAATTCTTTCATAGCCTTTTATTTGATTATGTTTCTAATGAAAATCAATTCAACGCTGTAGGAAAACATCTTTGTGAATCTGATCATTATAAGGCTATTTACGCATTCCCTTCCAAAGCATTAACTTCTTTTCAAATACAATACGAAGTGGTAGGACCTTCCAAAGATTACGTGTCCAGTACAAGATTTACCAAAGTAAATTCAGTCCAGTAGGTCTCCATAATTCATTCATAAGCTTTTGAGTATCAATTAGTCGTATAGTATACTGGGGTTAGCATGCAAGAAGTTTAAGTTGCTTAACATTTCTTGAACAAAATTGAAATATTAGTCATTTGTAAAACATTCAATTAACTAAATTTTTATCGTTTTTTGTTTAAAGTTAATCGGAAGAACAACTAAAAATGGATATTTCTAAAACAGTGGAACTACCTATTACCCCAGCCAGTAGCGTCTCCACATCTATTTCAACTACTAAACATAAAACAGAAGTTGTGGAATTTAAGGAACCAGCTGCTCCAACTCCTAAAAAGAAACGTATAGTCCTGGAAGAAGATAAATACGCCTTGGTAAGTTTTGTTTTTGTATTTATGAATTCCATCTTTTATGTAATAATTTTAATTTATGATAATTGTAGCACGTTGAGAAAATCATAGAACGAGATTACTTCCCAGATTTGGAAAAATTGAATGCACAGAATGCTTATTTGAATGCAGTTGCTACAAATGACATTCACATGCTCAGAGAATTATATTCAAAGTATAGCTTTGGCAAACGGACTCCTCGCACTACAAAATCTGATTCAACTTTAGAAACACCGAGTACTTTCGAGACTCCAATCGATTTGCAGTCAAAGGCGACCCCAGTCCCACCTCCTATTCCACCTGGAACACCAACTCATTTACCAATGGCACCACCTGAAGAATTTGATAAAGCTTCTACAAGCTCTAAAAGAAAAGGAAAGTCAAACGATCCAAGTAACATGAGTCTCAATGACTTCCTTAATACTTACACAAGTGAGGATAATCAAAGTTTTCAAGATTTTATGGATGAAGCTGAGAGAAAACATCGTGTAAAAGTAAGTTAATAGATTGATACTAAAGTTAATATAAAAAATTATAAAACACTTTCTGTGTGTTATAGTATTCTTGGCTGTACGATACAGAAGAAGCTGCTGCTCAGAAGCAGCTTGCTAACCTTGAAGTACCTTCAATCGAGAAGCAAGCAGAAGTTTATGAACGGCCATTGGACATTGAGACTTGGGGATATAAGACAAAGAATGCTGTTATGTATGTTCCAGATGGTACGGAATTTTATAATTTTATTATTAGTTAGTTTCTTAGGAGTTGAAAAATCAATTTTACTAATAAATTGTTTTGTAGGTGTGGAATTTTCAACTAAAGAGGAAGTTGACATTGCGAGAAAAAAAGCAACGGTTGTATTTGGAAACACCAGATTCAAAAAGACACCCTTTAAAGAGTCGAGTTCTACTACTACCGTGGAAACTCCAGGTACTGGAAAAGCCCATTTTAAACAGACGGTTGGTAAAATCGGTGTAGATGGGAAAGAAGTGGAAAGTTCTACACCAAAGGTTAATGGATTCTCTTATGTACGAACTCCTTCACCAACTCCTGGTATGATAAAAATTTATTTTTATTATGTGTAGTAAATAAATAACTCTTGCTCTGTTTTAGGAGATGCAGAAGACACGCCGTTTATGACGTGGGGAGAAATCGAAGGTACTCCCTTCCGCTTAGATGCTGGAGATACTCCCATTCCTGCACCTTCAACTACAAAACCTTATAAAATTTTTGAGCAATCAAAACGTGAAAAATTAGCTATCGAGCTTGCGGAAAAAGTAAGCTATCGCTACCGTGATAAAAAGCTAAAAGCTATTCAGGCAGCACGCTCGAATCTTACTACGTAAGAAATTTTTAATTTTTTTGAAAAACCTTTTCAATCTCAATTAATTAATTTGATTTTTAGACCATCACCTGGTGGACTTAAACGAGGAATTGAAAAATTAAACTCAATGACCCCAGCTGCTCAAAGATTTGCTAAATCCCATTTTGGGCACAGGATTGGGTCATCTGACGTAGCTCTTAGCAATTCTTATACTCCAAAAAGGATTGGCACAGGGACACCTGGTACTTTAAAAACTCCAAACTCTTCAGCCACTCCTACGCCTACTTCATTTTCAAAATCAACCCCAACCTCCTCAAAGTCAGGATTAGTTAGACCTCCAACTCTCACAACTGATAATCTTCTAAAATTACCAGAAAAACTTATACCGAAATCAGATCCATCAAAAACAAAAGCTTCGCATTTTTTTTAAATGAAAACTTTAAGGTTTTGAATAGTATTTTACATGTTATCCTCTATAATAAAATAATAAAATAATTTACTTCTCCTCATAAAACTTTTGAATGAAGGAACAGAATCTAATGATCAGCGTGTCCATCGATAGCAAAAAAGGTCTGGAGTGTCAACATCTATTTTTGAAAAAGGTCAGATGTCGAGTGACTTCTTAAACAATTATTAATTGAAGGCACCTCTAAAACTAGCAATTTTCCCACTCTGAATTTTTAAACTGAACAAAATCTTTGCCAAAAAGTTTTACATTTTGGTTGAGAGAGGGAGCCATATGGGCTGCCCATAAGGGCTGGATGGTAAGGTAGGAATGCCTATCCTGAATCATATGGTAGAAAGTTCTATCCTAAATCATAAGATAGAATGTTCTATCCTAAATCATAAGGTAGAAACTTCTATCATAAATCACAGGATAGTAAGATCTATCCTAATTTAATTTTACAAACCACAGTATTAGCCACCGTATTAGCCACGATATTAGCCACCTTATTGACCACCCATAATAACAAGGTGGAAAGTTCTATCCTACATCACAGGATGGTAAGATCTATCCTAATTTTATTCTACAAACTACAGCATAAACCACCATATTAACCACCGTATTAACCACCCATAATCATAAGGTAGAAAATTCTATCCTAAATCACAAGATAGTAAGATCTATCCTAATGTTATTTTAC